>JAPPVO010004730.1:0-38562 GCA_030407325.1 Camellia japonica
AAGAAACGTTGGTGTTTTGTCCAACTAATAATAGCCGAGTTGATTTTGCTCTGCCAAGCGATATTGTAACAAGCCCGCGGGGGACCTCGCTACAGCTCGGACTCGATTTTTGTCACGGTTCTTAATCTTGAACCAAAGAGTCTAAATCCGGCAAATCATTTTGAGAAAACAGATTTTTTTGAAAGAAGTGCCAAACATGGACTGCTTTGCCAGATACAGAGTCGCCACCTAAATATTTTATTTTTGGGAAATTTAGGAAACCCTGACTCGTTTGCCTAAGGCCACGTGTCCGTCATCACCAAAGTTGCCTCGGCTTGGGAACTTGGGTACGATTGGGGAAGGTCACTTCGTGAGCACCCCTGCTCGCCCGATCAAAGATCGGCTTCTACTAACCATGATATCGAGTTTTGAAAACATTATGTGTTCTCATTCCGGTTATTAGCCTAGATTTACTATGTGATGCGCACAGCATACAAGTATAGACCGGGTCGCCTGAATTGGAACAAAACATTTCATGTTTGTTTTTTGAAAATGGTTTGATGGTGCTACTTGCAAGTAGGCTAAGACGTGGATTTGCCACCCTCGGGTGGGCTTAGAAAACATGATTTTGCCACAATCTAGTGGCTTAAAACACACAGTCAATGATTTGTTCCAATCCAAATAACCCAACCTTCATCCACAGGCATTCAAGCAGTTATATCACATAAGCAAATAGCCTCATGGTAAGCATGCTATTCATGGCAGTCACTCACACGCATGCAAGGATGCTAAAGCATAAAACTCACCGAGTACTCCAAGCCAAAACAGAAACCGATTAGAAATCCATGCATGATCCTAAATATACAGAAATGCCTAATGCAATGCATGCAAAAATGCAACTATAGCAGGCTCGGCTATTCTAAACATGGCATATGAGATGCAACAGCTATCAAGTATTCAATTTGGAATTGAAATACAAATGCAGTTCGTATGATGCGCCAAGCCCGGTGCATGCAAAACAGATGAATGAATGCAAACATGCTATCATACTGTATGCTAATTGAAACATGCCCTAATCTAACCATCATAAGCAGGAAAATAAAAGGGAAGAAAGACGTGGGGTTGGAAGACATACATCACACTCACGCACACTTATTATAATTATGCCCTCGCACAGAGGGTCCGAATAATATACAGTCCCAAATGAATAGTACAGTCCGAATAAATAATACAGTCCAAATATGTACAAAAATCCTAATTAATTACCAAATTAACTAAGAAAACAATAAACTGGCATGCAAGCCAGGGACTGCCTTGACTCTTCTTCAGATGATGAATGATGCATATCCGGGTTGCCTTTGCACGGAAATCCATGGTGATGCCCCAGTTAGCTTCTGTTTTGCAATAATTTTTGGAAAGCGCGCCAAGCCCCGGAAGACTGCTGATTCTTAATTTGCTGCAACAGAGAGCAAGAAAGGGGCATGGCAATGTATTTTCACAAATGTATGCATGCCTCGATCCTTGTGCCACCAATCACGCATCTCGATGCATGGTGGCTGAGGAGCCGAATTGCACAACTCAATATGAAATGAATGCACATGAAAACACAACAAGACCTAACTCCATCATGGATAATCCGGAGCGTCGGTGACTGGGGAATTGAGACACGTTCCGTCACTCGTTTCCCGTGCTCGGGCTAACTCCTATCCCGAACACAATGCAATATGCATGACATGCATGAATGCAACTAAGATACAACCTAGCATGCACAATGTTATGAAATGGCATGCACGATGCACGAGGTAACATGGCATACACAATGCGCTAACATACAACCTAGCATACACAATGCTATGGAATGAAATGGCACACACAATGCAATAATGGACTTACACCAATATGAGTGGACCTCAGCCACACTTACATAAGAGGCCATTAGATGAAAATGAGACACTCGAAATGTGTGCACACGTGCACGCAAACCGAGGACCGACCCTAAGGCACAAAATGCCACTCTAACAAGACATGGCAAAACATGGAATATGGCATACTAGCATGCAAATTTCAGAGGCAATAAGTGATGCAAAACAGCCCCGAAACATGGCAAAATGACACCCGATGCATGGAATGAATCCCGAAACATGAAATTAGGCGCATGGAATGACCTATGGCTATGCAATGCATGCACTATTTGAACATGAAGTGTGAAGACAGAATCAAGACAGCCCCAAAAAAAGCATATTTACAGTTTTAAGAAAGGCCAAACAGTGAACACAAATGGGGCTAAGCTAGCATGCAAAAATGGCCCCGAAAGAGGGATAATGAAGCAACTAACAGATTCTGGTCCCAAACAGAGAAGGGCCCTTCTACAATGTTGAAGAGGGGCCCAAAATATGGCATTTTACAGTTTATGACAAGCCACAAAAACAGACATAAGTATGGCAAAACTCTCATGCAAAAAGTGGGCCTAAAGGAGGACAAAGAAGTAAGTGATGCATGCCGGCCCCAAACAGATGAAGGTCCTTCAAAAAAGTTGAGGAGGGACCTAAAATATGACCTTTTACAGTTGATGATCAAACCCAAAACAGTGTATAAGTATGCTCAAAATATTATGCAAGATAAGGCCAAAAATAGAGCTATAACACAAAGTATAGAAAGGATGCTTCAAACAGTAAAAGACCCTTAATGAAACATGAAGAGGGGGTCAAAATAAGACCATTTATAGTTCGGACCAGAGCCCAAAAACAGAGGCACAAGAGGCTAACAAATCATGCAAAAATAAGGCCAAAAGAGGGATACAAAGGCAAGTGACAGATGAGGCCTCAAACAGTGATGAGACCTTCAACAATGTTGAAGAAGGGCTCAAAATAAGCTACTTTTCAGTTTACAACATGCCTCAAAACAGTTTACATATAGGCCTAAAATACTACACAAGAAATAGGCATACAAGAGAGGTAAAGAGGTAAGTGGTGTCTAGGGACCTTAAACAGGGAAGGACCCTTAAACAAACATGAAAAGGGCCTCAAAATATGATGTTTTACAGTTAGGGTCGGAGCACAAATATGCAAGCACAAAGAGCTAAGATATGAACCAAAAAAAAAGGGTCAAAAAGGGGAGAAGAGGACTTACCCTTGAAGACCAACTCTTTGACAGCCTTTGGACCAAGAAATGTTGCCTCCTAATCTCTGAAAAGATCCTCCAAGCTGCTGGAATGGAGTGGTGGTGTGGTGCTAGGTGATGGTGTAGAAATGGGGTAAGGTTTGGGAGGTTTTGATGCTTGAAAAAGAGAGATGAAGGATGTATGTATGCCAAGCTCTTAGGAGGATTTTTCAACCCTTAAAACTGAAGGGGAGGGCTGGCTATATAGGCTAAGAAGTGGGGGAAAAGAGGGGGAAAAATGGGGGGGAAAACAATTCAAGTTTCCCCCCAAAAGTGCCAAACCCTCGGACATGGGTGAAGTGCAAAACAAAATACATGGCTGGAACACACTCACAGGGGCAAAAATGGCCGGCCAGTTTAAAAGGGAAAAAAAAACCATTCACAAAAAAGTGGCCGGCCACCCCCTAGGATGAAGCCCCAGAAGTTAGCTTTCCAATGCCGCAAACCTTGCATCAAAATTCCTCCTGTGGAAAAAGTTATGCCAGTTTCCGTGAAGCCGCGCAGATTCGGTCCAACCGGGCATCAACCAACCATATCTCCTCCCCCCGAACTTGGACTTAGGAGATTCTTCAGTGAAAAATGAAGCCCCGGAAGTCTCCTTTCCAATGGAATGAGCCTTGCATCAAAATTCCCCCTGTGAAAAGCGTTATGCCCATTTTGGTGAAGCCGCGCAGTGTTTTCTTTCCTTCCCAAATTCATGCTGAATCACTTTTGACCAAAGAAAGGTGGCCGTCCAGAACAATTGCTGGCCTCCCATGTGGCCACTTTGAAGACCTTGAAGTTAGCTTTCCAATGGCGCCAACCTCGCATTAAAATTCCTCATGTGGAAAACGTTATGCCAGTTTTCGTGAAGCCGCGCAGATTTGGCCCTACCCGGATTCATGCCAAACTTCTCCCGAACCAGTTTTCTTCTCTCTTCTCCTCTTTTCTTCAACTCCAAACCCCTAAGTAAGGTGTTTTGAAAGATTTTTTAAAGATTTCATCTCTCTTTCATTCATTTCCACTTTGTCCTTGCTCGGTTTACAGAAAAACATAACATTTGACAAAATGCGAGCCTCGGAACATCGTAAAAACTTTATTTCAAAAACGTTTTGAAAGAGAGGGTTTTAATACTAAAATCTTTTGATCAAGATCGTTTTGGTCCAAAAAAAGGGGTATGGAGTTGAGATTTGACTCTCTTATTGCCGAAGAAACTGAACCTTTGCCTTGCACATCTTCCAAAACCATCAGTCGCATCCAAGTCTTAAAGGAGGTCAAAAATGGGGTGTCTACAGATATGTTGGTGTCTTGTCCAACTTACAAGAAGCCGAGCTGACTTTGCTTAGAGAAAAGAAATATTGACGTTCTATCCAACTCCGAGGCCAAGCTGATTTTGCTTGGCCATGTTGGAATATTGGTGTTTTGTCCAATATACAGGCCGTGCTGGTTTTGCTCGGCCGAAGTGAAATAATTGTGATTTGTCCAACTTCCTTTAGGCCGAGCTTATTTTTGCCTGCCCAAATACAAGACTTGAAGTGTTGTCGAAGCCAGAACGGCAGTGGTAATTTTTGCTCGGCCGAATGAAAATTTTTGGGTTCATTCAAAAAATCAAAGAACCGAGCTACCAGTTGATTCGCGAACATTTAAGTTGAAGAAATTCTGATAAGCTTGGCATATTGCGCGGCATAGCCGACGTACCAGTTGTGATGCATTAAGGTTTGAATGAAGAAATTTTGCACGTGCCAACCGAATAAAAATAGGAGATAAACGAGCAAAAAGTTCAAATTTCATTGATCAAGGAAATTGCATTACAAGTGAGGGGCCTAGCCCGGTTACATTAAAAAAAGAAAGACAAAAAACAAAAGCAAGGAAAATAGAAAGGAACTTCTTCAGTCCAATTCCAGGTCGACCGTCTGCTCGGCAACTTCCACAGTTTGCTCGGCGACCACCGCAGTGTGCTCAGGCAAGCCTTCTTCTGCCTCATCGCCAGCGCCCTCCACCGCGGCAACCTCCCGATCGGCCACTTGACCTTCCGCATCTTGAGATGCTTCAGGAGAAGTTTGCTCGGTTTGTTGCGCCGCGGCGGCTTCTGCCTCTGGCCTCCTCTATGAGCCTCTTCTGCGCGGCGGTCGCATAGGCTTGTACATAGTGCGATATGAAGGCAGCAGGTGGATTCAGGAACATATCAAGCGTCTTGACTAAGGCCAACATTCTCCACGGCAGCTTTCTAACCACACTGGAAAAAGATGTCCTTGGTCGCCTGCACTTGCCGTTCATACGTTTTCTCGCCTTGAGCATAGCCCCTGTCTTCGGCGTCGTTAACCGCCTTTTCTTTCTCCTCCTTATGGGCATCGCACAATTTCCTCAGCTCGGCGAGGTACCGGGCCTTCGTTGACTTCATGGCCCGCTGTTTGTCCGCTTTAGCTCGGTCAACCTTCTAGCTGAGGTCATCTCGCTCGGCCACAATTGCCTCCTGCGCGGCCTTAAGCTTCGCTATCTCAGCCGCTTGGGCCTTGTTCTCAGCGATGGCATCGCGCAGACTTTGCCGCACGGCGATCATGTGCTCATGGGCGAGATAGTTCTTTTGCGCGGCCTGCAAACAAGCAAAAGATTGTTAGCATTAAGAAAACCGAGCAAAAATCGGCCAAAAACCGAGCATTAAGAAAAGAGTGACAATTTACCAGTACTATAGATTTCGCCGTCGAGCGGAGGACCTTCAGGTCGGAAAGCTCGTCATGTTTTTTCATGTCGGCGGGCAGGATCAACCCCTTGGTCATGTTAAAACCGAGCGAGTAGTCCTTGTCCGCGTAGACAGAGTCAGCTGCAGAAACAGCACGGCCCTTATATTTGAATTCTGGCGACCAGACCGGGGGGGCACTTGGGCTCTTGGATGGCCCACTGATTTGTTGTTCGGTATGATCCCCGAGATCTGTCAAAGCTTGCTCGGTGGAGTCCTCATCCACCAGATGTTGACCGGTCAGATCCTTCCTCGGCCGCTTCTTCGACCGGCCAGCTGGTTGTTTGCTGGCCAGAGCCAGCATAACACCTTCCTTCTGCCCGGTGGGAGTTGAAGATGTTCCCTCGGTTGCCTCCGGTGGTTGGGACTCGCTTTCCTCACCGGTGATCATGGACTTGATTGCCCGGATTTTCGCCATTTCTTGCTCGGCAGTGAGAGGAACAAGTCTGATCGGCGAAAGATTTGGGTCAGGTTTTGGGGATGGAGCACAAAGAAAGTCGGTGACCCGGCTTTTGCGCGGCGCTTTGTAGTTGTAGGTCGGTTCAAAGCCGAGCAGCTTTGGTGATTCTCTTTCTTCTTCTGGATGACGCAGTAAGACTCGTATGGCCTCCTGGTTAGCCCGGTAGTAGTCTTCTGCTAAGTGCTTGTAATCTGCAAAAAGAGGACAAGTGTTAGATCGGTATAAAGAGAAACTGATGCAGAAAGAAGATAGTGCGGTTAGCCGAGCTACTGTCACGACCCAAACCCGCCCCTATGAGTTTAGCACCGTAATCGGCCAGTAATCCGTGATTACCGAAGGCCTGCTTAACAGTAGAACAGTAAAACAGAGTACAGGGGCATGGCGGAAGCCAATACAGTAAATAAACAATGTCCAATGAGCTGTGACAGTCTGTATGCAAAAAGACTTTTCATACATATATACAGCCGGTGACCAATCAGTATGCACATCATAACAGGACAGTAACAGTCTATACAGTAAACAAAACAGTTACAGAGACAGACATGGAATATTAAAACACCCCTAAGCCAAAGCTTGAACGGGCTTGGAACCTCACGGTGAGGCACAGTGGTTGACTGACAAAACAAAAGCTTGCCTGACGCTCCTAGCAGCGGTCCGGTGCCTGAACACCTACATATATATATGAGCAGTGAGCTAAAGCCCAGTGAATAACATAATGCGTAAAGAGGTTAGCAAAGAATGTCCTTTCAGTATTTTAACCAGTCGTTTGCCTTGGTAAATCAGTTATACGATCGGTGGCTTACATTTCATGCCATATCAGTCATTTAGAAATCATAGTAATCGTACGTGGCACATCTGTTAGCAGAACAGTACAGTAGTAGTAGCAGTGTCAGTACAGTGACAGTATAGTAGCAGTAACGGTACAATGCAGTAACAGTACGGTAGCAGTACAGTAACAGTAACAGTAACAGTAACAGTAACAGTACAGTAACAGTAACAGTAACAGTAACATTTCAGAAAACAGTACAGTTCTTATGGACTCAAGAGGTGTCTCGCACAGATTTTAGAGGTGGCTCACACTGTAGCACTTAGTTCCGTACAACACTTTGTTCCAGGTTTCACAGATTTGCTTTAAGCCCAGATTTACATATGTATGGACTCAAGAGGTGTCTCGCACAGATTCTAGAGGTGGCTCACACTGTAGTACTTAGTTCCGTACAGCACTTTGTTCCATATCAGAAATACAGAATGGCCTCTGGCCTAACAGATCAAACAGTGAATGATGGCCATCACAACAGTAAACAGAAGTTCCAAGATAAGAACTGACAGAGATATCTATGACAGTAGCAGTACAGTACAGTAAGTTGCTATGGATGCCACGAATACAGTCCATAATTAAGACATTCAGTTCATTCAGTAGACAGTATTTCCTTCAGAAACAATTCAGTTGGTCGTTCATAAAATAATCATAATTGAACTCATCTTTACAACATTGTTACTCACAGAGTTCTGGGCTACAGATGAGCTAGAGCGTCTCCAGATGCCAACCCTACACAATTAACAGATTGAACACACACTAAGCTACGCAGTTGGGAAAGATAATAACTTAGTCCCTAATTTGCCTTGGTGTGTTCTACATCTATATCCTCATTAAGATGTCTTAAACTAGGCCTAAGAATGCCTAGAATGGAATGAGGATGCAAGGATGCATTCAGAAGACAGTTTCAGAATTTTCAGAAAACAAGGGTCCCGCTCGAGTGTGACTAACTTCGCTCGAGCGGACATGCAATAAAAGGTTCCCGCTCGAGCGTATAATTACCCGCTCGTGCGTACTTCAAAACAGTCAAAAGTGCTGGGAGCACGAATTCCACGCTCGAGCGCCAGTCACCCCGCTCGAGCGTGAGTCCAAATTCTGGAAATTCCAGATTTGAACCTCAAGCTCAAATTCAACTTTTGAAACACCAATTTCGATCCTCTTGGGCTAATTTTCTGGAAAACATTTGTAAATCCATAGAATAACATGATTCAAAGATTAATTTGAGAAATCAAAGCCCAAAGGTAGTTCAATTAAACATGATTTCGAACCCAAATTCAAGAACATGATGAACATGCAATATCCATGAATTCAATCAACTTCAAAGCTTCAAACACTTGCTCAAATGAGCCAATTCTTCTTAAAACATGATGAAACCATGGACTTAAACATAAACATATACATGTATGCAAGATTTCTATGAAATCAAACCTCCAAACTCAACAATGTATACATGCTTGCGTGCTAGAAGCTACAATTCAACATTTTTGAACCAAAGCTTGACTCTAAACTCCATCAATCTAGCATGAACATGCAAGAACTATCTTAAAGGCACAATTAAGAAGTTGAATTCCTTACCTAAGTCATGAATTAGAGGTATGGAGGCTCAATTTGCAATTATCACAACAATTCCCTCAATTTCCAAGCAAATCAACAAGTTGAATTCACTCCTCTCACTTCCTCTCTCTCTTGGCCGGTTATCAGCTCAAGAATGGGCTGATGAAAATGTTTTGTTTGGATGAAAAAGGCTCAATATGTTTTATATGAAAAGGGCCACTAGGTGGCAAAACGGTAAATAAGGCCAACTCTTTGATTTAACTATTTTATCTAATTTAATCATACCAAATCGATTTTCAATTAAATATACCATTAAATCATATTAATTCCAATTGGCATAAAATACTAATCGATTTCAGATTCGGCCGCCGATAAGGCCCTCAATTTGCAATTTAATGCATAAAACATGAACAGATAGTTCAACAGTCAAATAGATAGACATGCATTTCAACAGATACAGTCAATCAATCAGTTTCGGAGTTCAGTCAGTCAGTTCGGTATTTCAATCAATTCAATTATCAATCATGGTCAGTCTCAGTTTAGCAGTAATCAGTGACAGTATCAGCAATCAGTGACAGTATTAGTAATCAGTGGTCAATCAGTGATCAGTGATGAGGGTTGTTACAGCTACTCACCAGCACTGCCAAAATCCTTCCTAATGTACCAGCCTGGTATGGGAGCCTCGGTGTCCTCGTAATTACCGGACACCCACAAGAAGTCGTCATCATTGGTCTCCTTGTCCGGGTTGCCCTCGATGAGTTTTGCTCGGTCCTTCTTTACTTTTAGGTACCAGCAAAACCCACCTTTATTTTTACTAAGGCTGTACTTATGGAATATTTCAGCAAGACCGAGATTCAGACCGAGCCTCCTATTCAGCTCGGCGACACGTTTATTATTTTGTACGTGTTGTTGGAGACTTGGGTCGGACAAAGCCTTGTTTGCCTCAAAAATTCGCAGATCAAGGGTTGGACCGGGAAGCGAAGTCCTCCTTCGACTATGGACACGACCGTGAAGGGGCACCGGTCTAGGTCGCCCCAAGGGGTATCTCCCTTCTTGGCCAGCTCTAAAATGACATCGTCTGGAATGTTGTACTCCCTACGAAACTCGGCTAGAGCACCGGGCGAGCTCACCATAAACGGTATTTCCCCATTTATCTCGGTTTTATTCGGTGATTTAATTTGTATCTCGGTGAAAAATTTTGTGTATTTGCTCGGACTTTGAGCTCCACGAGTGATAGTTCTGGACTGGCCTGGTCGGTTCTAGTTTGTTCTGCATTGTTAAGAAACAAGTCCAAGGGTTAGCACAGCATAAATTGCACGGCTTCAATGTGGATTTTTTAGCCCGGTGAAGGGTTTTTGGGTGTTTGACCGGTTTGACCCTATCTCGGCTAGACAACTTGGCCAATTTGGCCTTCTAGTTCGATTCTGTCTCCCTATTTTCAGCTCGGTCAAGGCCTAAGAAGATAACTCGAACAAGCTTTAGCTCGGTTCAGTCCTATAAACGGATGTCATTGAATATTTAGCTCGGTCAAGGCCCCAAGTAGAGACCTCGAACAAGTTTTAGCTCGGTTAAGTCCGATTTACGGATCTAAATTAATATCTAGCTTGGTTCTGTCCAGTGTTCATCCAGTTCATCCTAAATTCAAGGCCCATTCATTCGAGCTAAGGAGAAGTAGGGGCTTGAAGGCCTCATTCATTCCTACAGTTCCAGTTTTTCTAGGGTATATCATTTTTGGTCTAAAGGGGAGGGGGACTGTTGTGATCCCAACACCCCCAAGCGAAGAACACGAAGAACAGTGGCAAAAAAATGAAGAACTCGAGTATGAAAATACGAATGAAGGATGGAAAAACTTACCAATGCTAGATGCCCAGCAAGATTCAGCCTCTCAGACTAGATTGCAGCTTCAGAAATGGCAAAAATGGACGAAGGGAAGCAAATGGGGAGCAACGGTAGCAAGGGTGGAAGTTTGGGACGTTGGAGAGCTAGGGTTTTGGCTTGGAAGGGAAGGTGAACAGTAGAAGGGTCGAATGACCCTTCGTCTAGTGTTTAAAGAGAGGGGAAAAACCAAATGGCTGCGCCGTTTGAATTCTGCGCATGGAAGATAGCTGGGTTATACGGTCCAATGGCGTGAGGCTACGTGGCACTAAGAGTGCGGCTGTCAGTACGACTGTACGACCCTTGACAAGACTGCTGAAGCAATGACCGACCAAATGGGATAGCTCGTTAACGGCTTCGAAGCCAATCAAGCTCGGCTTGGTACTGGCGTAACTTGAGGACCGTAAGCTCGGCCATGGAGGTAACCCCAATCACGATTAGCTCGGATGGGATTAAGGGCAATTGAGAGAGGAGATTGGACCGGACCGTACGCCGAGCTACGGTAACGCAGGTTGGTCAAATCTCACGGCGTCGAGCTGTGTTCTCAGTTGCGCGGCCCCCAACCTGTCATGTGCAGCCGAAGGGATTGGTCGACCAGGCATGGATAGAGGTCTGGCCGAGCTATGACTTGGAAGGCATTCGGCCGGGCGCGCAGTGTTGTAAAACAACCGAGCTAAGGGTAGCCCGGGCTAGACTGAGGACAGGCGAGGGTCGACGTGCCTTCATGTAATCAAGAGTGAAGGTAGAGCGGTGAAAGGCCTGCATGTCTCGCGACCGGTCAGCCAGGACTGACCGGTCCTTCGCAGCTCGACCATGAGCATCACACTTTTTCCCCTTACCAAGGGGCAGGTCTGCGATGCATAGCTCGGTTGAGTTGCTTGTGAGTGCAATACTCCACAAGGGATAGACTGGTCGTGGTACTCCGGTTAAGTGTGCCACCTGGGCCAATGGTGTAAGGGAGAGGAAATATGCTCCAGGCACGCGTCAATGCGTTAGGCAGCTCTGCGTGTACTGGTGAGAGGACTAGGCCTTTACACGCGTAAGGTGGTGAGAGGCGAGCACTGCCACCTGACCAGGGAAGGACAACAGAAGTAGTGCGCGCACAATCTTGAGGCTACATGGCCAGCCTAGAAATAGGGGTGGAAGATGAACGTTAGAGGTAAGCAATTTGCGCCATCTGAAACACACTCTCTCTCTTTAATAGCCTTCTTCTTCCTCAAGTGATCTGACTTGATCGTCGGAGGGGTATCCGGCACACCACCGCCGGGCAGCTCACCGTTCTCTGTGTTACCAGGTTAGACGCCGTCACGTGAAGCTTGGAGTCCAAGGAGTACGGAAAGCAGAGGATATTTCGCCCCCGTACAAAAAGTAATTCATTTGGCATAATTGTCACGCATAAATGTTCATGCTATTGGAAACATAAGGAGTGAATATTTATGACACATGGAACTTGTAGAACTAGATAATACATTTTTGAAACAAGAAAAATATTAAGATTAGGTACATTGACAACTACTATCCCATATATTCATACGCGTGCATGAAAATTGGTAATATGCATCGAGTACAAAATACGGATGTTTAAAATCTACAAATATTCATGAATTAATAAGTTATTTTTGAGTCTTGACAAAAAGCTCACTGCACTGCTGGCTACAAGACATTGCATGGGGCCTCTAGTTTGTTAAACTACATGTAGCTTCACCTTATTTAGGTTGTCCATGTTACTTTTATGATCTATTAAATGTAGTTGCTAAACCAAACAATTTATTGTTGTTGCCAAACTTGGTATGATTATTTTAGTTGCTTTAATGTGGTGCACTAAACCATGCCTTGTTCATTGTATCCGTTGGTTTGTTCTATTAATTCAGTGAACCTGTTACATGGAGAATATTGCTAAATTTGAAATAATCAGGAAAATAGGGTTTGCTTGTCATTCCTTTGAAATCATCTCAAAATATCATTTCTTCACCATTTGATTAATGGAGGGGGATCATTTAATTTTTTGAGGTTGGTGAGTGGGTGGGGTGGGGAATTTGCCTGATGAAGTTAGTGGCCTTTTAATTTATTATGTGAAACTTAGATTGACTTATATCTTTTTTTACCATGTTTGTATAATTGATATACACTATTCTTACAAATAAATATAATCTTAATTGGTGTCATGTATGGTATTTGACTGGTAAGAAGACAGGTTGCATGGGTTTATTCTCTTTTGTGTAATCAAATTAATTATGATTTTACACATATTAGATGGATATATTGTTCTTATAATCATATTCTTGTATTTTGAAAATGAAGTCCATTTTTGCCTATCTTGCAGTGAACTGCATTTCTTTATCAAGCAAAGAAAAGTTGTATATTTTGCATGGCTTTCTGGAGCCGATATCTATCACGGTGGCCTAAATTTTGGAGCACAGCATAGGTAGGAGATGACTCTCAAGTCTCATCACTTTTGCCTCCTTTTGTGAACAGAACAATAGGCATAAATTCTAGAATTTATTGTTTACTAGGCTCTACTTCTTTTGCTCTCTCTTGATAAAATGTTCATTTTATGTCCATCCTCGGTCTTGTAGTGTATTGATTCTTTATGTGGTAATAGTATAGTTCTCTTATGAAGCATTTTTCTTATTAAATCTTTTGGGAAACCTCTTGGGCAGTTCACCTAAAGGAAATGAAAATTTTGTGGAGAACGAGGGTCTTTTGGACTATTCAAAATTAGTTGATGTTGCTGAAGCTATTAAACCCAATTTGAAAGGTAATGTCTGAATTTCATTTTATGCTTCTCCTAGGAAACAAGGTTAAGGTACGTCTTTCTGTGCAGCGCATGCACATAGACACATATTTACAATTACACATACATGATTTTGAATTTTCTTGTCAATTTTGTAAATGTGAACTTCATTATTTGCTGGTAACAAAGTTTTAGCAGATGGATCCTAGAGAAAGTTCCATTTTCTTTGTCCATGATGATGGACAAGTTGGGAACTGACTTCAATATTTGTTCATCAGTTCCCCTGCTCACTAACATTATAGATATATTTGTTGTGTTTTAGGTTGTAAATAGAATCAGTGAACAGATCATAGAGGAACTTCAGTTTGATGAAACACCTGAATCAATGTCAAGGGGTATTATTGGATTATGCAGTGATGCCTCTGCTGGATTGTTCTATGCATTTGACCAGAACTCCATTTTTCAGGTTTGTATGCTAGGATGATTTCATTGTTTTGTGATATAATTGTGCACTACGTGCTGTCAGTGTCCAAGGTAAGAAAAATCTTAAAAGGCATATCCAAGAGGGTCATTTAGGGCATACCCTACAACAAGTGATATACGCAGATAAACAAAATGAAACAGCTAAATGGCCCCCTACATAGTGTAGGATGTTTAACTTCTTGCCTAATTTTGTATACTACATGCAACGACCAGGATGTTTAAATAGTAGCAGTCGTATCTTGTGCCTATAAATTTCCATATGATGAATTTGAGATTGTAAAGTAGGTGTCTGTAAATGATGAAGGCTGAAATATGTGGAAGGTGTACCTAGACTTGAAGGAGTATGCAGCAGCTTTGGCAAATTGTCGGGATCCATTCCAAAGAGATCAAGTATATCTAGCATAGGTCTGGGCTTATTCACTTTGTTGGTTAGATTATGGCCACATACAATCGTATGCAACTTGAATTTATTTTAGTTCATCACTGAGCTATTTATGATGCAGGCTGAAGCTGCATTTTCTGCCAAGGATTTCCTCAGGGCAGCATCTTTCTATGCAAAGGTGAATTACCATTTTGTTTTGGTTTTATTATGCTTGTATATTTAAGGATTTTCTTATTGCACGTGTTTCTTTTTGAACTTAAATACACATTGGAAAGTCACTAGCATACATATTTGAAGTAAATATCTGAGTGAGTAATATTGTTCATGTAATGGAGGATGACTAGTTTTTTAACTAAAGTGAATGCATTTTGCAGATTTATTACATATTATCATTTGAAGAGATGACTTTGAAGTTTATTAGTGTAAATGAACAGGTAAGCTATGTTACCCTTTGTTTTCACCCTTCTAGAGATGTGTTATTACAGGTTCATACAAACGATTGATAGGCAGCTGCATATATAGCTTTAGGTGCATCTTGTTTTCAGTGATAATACTGCGCTTCATATATGAGAGCTCTGTTTTAGTTATGGATTTTAGGGTTTCTTTGTATACATCCTGTATACTGAGGTTACGCCACTCTTGGTGCCATCTTTAAATAAAATTTAGTTATAAAAAAACAATACTGCGCTTAGAAGTAAAAATTACTGTATATTTTGTTATTCTGTGTTTGAGATTATTTTGTTCTCAACTAAAATCTTTTGATTTAATCTTCTTAACCTTGTTATATGTGATGCTTACTTCAATTTGTGCTCAGTGTAAGCATCTTTTGAGAATTATGTGCATACTGCTTATATTTAACTATGACTAAAAATAGACATGCCAAAGGCTGTTAAATTTTGTTGCAATTACACACTTAATGAACTACAAATCTGTATTAAAACTATTGTTTGAAACTTTATATTATTATTGAGGATATAAATAATAAAATTCTCTTTGTGTTTTCACATTATTTACATTAATTTTGATCATTCATCACCATCAACACATTAGTAATCATAGATTCTAATAATTAACAACATAAAGCCAGTAAATTTGTTTTTTAATCTTTCATTTTAACAATTATCAAGAACTTCAAAGAACATTGAAAGAAACTAAATTCTACTAGTACTATAAAACAATGTCTTCCAAATGTCAGTAAAAACCTCAACAATAACTCTGTGATGATGACGCAAGTTCTGTGATAAAAAACACTTCAACTGGTGCTCCAAATCTCTCGCCTCAAACAGTTACTTCTCTAATATCATCTCCATCATCAATCTCTTGAAATCCTCATATGGGTCCTCCGATTTCATCGCCACTGCGAAGCTCTCCTTCACTTTCCCCTCCGCCACAAACGACGGTATTAGCTTCTTCAACCCCGACAACCTCACCGGCAACTCAATCTCCAGCGACCACACCTTCCCTCCGTTCGAAACGTTGCATTTCGCTTCCTTCATCCTCTTCTTGTGATTTGGTGAAAACAAAACTAGCGTTCCGATCTCTTCTTCTTCCTCATCTCTCTCGTTGCCAAACAACCCACTGTCGGCCGAGGAAGTGCTGATGCAGTGTCGTGTCGTCGCTTTCTTTTTTTTGCTCCGTTGTTTCTTCTTCGCCACCATGTGCGGCGACGGCGGGAAAGGAAGGAAGAGGTCATTGTCAGAATTGTCGGAGATGGAGGAGCTGTAGATTTCGCGACGCGGCGTCTCGTCCCACTTGAATTCTAGTGATTCGATGAGGTCGTCTTCAAAGGTGTACTGTGTGCCAAACCCACAACCGACAGATGAGAAGATGGAGGACACGTGGTGCTTGAAGGAGGAGTGGTGGGGTTTGAAAGGGGGTGGGATCACCGGCGGGCAGTCAATGAAGACGGGGTTTGGGGAGAGTTGGGGGATAGGATTTTTTGGGAAGTTAGAAGGGTTTTTGGAGCGGCAGAATTGGAAGGATGAGATGATTCTGAAGATCAAAACCTTGAATCCTTTTGCTATTGTTTTGTCTCTCTTTGTTGTATGAGAAAGTGGCTGCTATTGCAATACGTATATATAGGCCATGAAGATGAGTCAAGAAAGGAAAATATCATATATTACCTAAATTATTCATTTCCTAAAATCAAATAAATATTACCTAAATTCTTCCTTTCCTAAAATATCAAATTAAATATTACCTAAATTATTCATTTCCTAAAATCAAATAAATATTACTTAAATTCTTCCTTCCCTAAAATATCATATTAAATATTACCTAAATTCTTCCTTCCCTAAAATCAAATAAGAAAGAACAATTATTTGTATGGAAAACACATATACGACTTTGGCACTTGGAGTTTGGTACTTCCAATTTTTTATTTGGTCAAAAAAAGTTGCATATCCACAATTCACCCCCCCCTTTTCGGTCTGTGCACCACGATCACTTATGATTAATATTAGTTTTAAAGGTAGATTACAGTGATTATTTTTTAAATTGTTTAAAAAATATAGTAAAATTTATAATTTTAATATAATTATATTGACATCTTTTTTTTAGTAATGTTGAATGATTAAAATTAATATAAATAATGTGAAAACACAAATGCTTCGTTTGGGAAGAAGGGTTAGGTTGGGTTTCGGGCAATTTTAGCCACAAAAAGACAAAATAGGTTTTTTAGCCCAATTGGGTGAATAGTTTGTGGTATGAATTTGATTACTTGAATTTGACTAATTCTGTAAACCTACCATGCATACACATAAATTATTTATATTGTGACTTGATTTAATTCATATTTATACTACGTTTGTTTCTGTAACGCCCTCAAAATATAGCATAAAACCCAACAATATAGACATGCTTTAATTTATAGAAAATCAACATCTTTCTATTCATCCGAGTGTTTCATTACAAAAGTATTACATGTTGACAACAAAAGTAAACGCCCCATGGGCTTACAACTTTCCAAGCCAACACTCGGTTACAAGAAATGAGTACTAACCCATATACACATTAAGCCCTAGGCTTGAATTTACATGTAATACATCCAAAAGGAAAATGACATCCAAAAAGCCTGACAGCCTCTAGCCTCCCAAGCTAAGTTCGTGGAGGTGGCATGCTACCTGTACCTGAAAATAATGTTCCCATATAGGGTGAGCCACAGCCCAGTAGAAATACACTAAACCAGCTATGAACAATGACTAAAAGATTAGCAGTTGATAGATGGCCAACACTGTTACATCCACTTATATCACATTACATTTACATGACTTACAAGTCTATGTTACTTTTCATTTCTCCATTTTCAGTAGATAAGCACATTAGCTAAATCAATACATCAACAGATAAGCATATTAGCTATATCAATATTTCAACGGATAAGTATAAGAACTTTATCGTACAACCAAAGATAAGCATATGAGCTATATCTACACTTCTCTAGACAAGCATATGAGCTGTGTCTACACTTCTCAAAGATAAGCATATGAGCTGTATCTACGGAGTTCATCCCCTATCTTCTCCCAACACTATCCGGTTTAGAGGTTCATCCACTATCTTCCCCTAAACCGCGGAGTACATCCCCCATCTCCTCCTCTACACACAATGCATATAAACACATAGGTTCTATATACAATCAACCAATACATAAAGTTAATGTATTCTATCAACCGTCATGCTCCATGACACATTCCATTGATTAGTTTTCGTTTGCCTAATCATCATGCATTGTCTACAACAATCAAGACTATCCTCCACCGATAGCCCAAAGCAGTTATTTCTAAACAGAAAATAAATGCACAAAATGGATAATATAACAACATTTCAATTTGTGAGCGATGAATAATTCAACTACACCCTTTAATCCCATACATTCCCAATTCCAACATTTCTAATTCCATTCCTCCTTTTCTCAAATTAATTATACGAATTAATTTATCAAGTCAATTAGGGCAAATTCCCTTAACTAACAAAATAACTCTAAGGTTCCATTTTCATCCACATTCCATCATCTAATTCATTTTTCTATGCCAAACTTGCATTTAGGTTTATTATAAACAAAAATCCCAACTTTTGCAAAATTACACAAAAGGCCCAAACTTCCTCAAATTTACCCAACAACACCCAACATATCAAAATGCTAAAATTTAAAGACAAAATCCATAGGAAGGAGTAGGATATCCCTACCTCAAAAGGTGACACCCAACGAAGAAGATGAAGAAAATGAAAGTGCTCCAAATCACAAATTTCTCGGATCAAAAGATAGCCCTCGACGATCAACAACTTTTTTGTAAAGGCCAAAGGTGAGAAAATCACTCATACTAGATCAATACCTAGAGAGAAGGTAGAGCTCTAGAGTGAGAAGCTCAACAATGGTGTTTTTGGAAAAGTAAGAGAGAGAAGAGAAGTGAAAAAGTGATTTGAAAAAGCCTATCTGCCCTCTGTTATACGACATTCCGCTTGAGCGAAGAACACAACGCTCGAGCGTAAAGAACAAATAACTACCTAGAGAGAAGGTAGAGCTCTAGAGTGAGAAGCTCAACAATGGTGTTTTTGGAAAAGTAAGAGAGAGAAGAGAAGTGAAAAAGTGATTTGAAAAAGCCTATCTGCCCTCTGTTATACGACATTCCCGCTTGAGCGAAGAACACAACGCTCGAGCGTAAAGAACAAATAACTAGGTCCGCTCGAGCACAAGAAGGTCCGCTCGAGCACAAGAAGGCCCGCTCGAGCGCCAAGACACAGGAATAAAGTACATTCGCTCGAGCGAAAACCAGTCCGCTCGAGCGCAGATTTCTCCCTCCCAGAACTTACACCAACAATGTACTACCCACTCGAGCGCCAGCAATCCCGCTCGAGCGCTACCCGCTAGAGCGCAGGAAATCCGCTCGAGCGTAGAAATCACATCTGTAGAAGTTTTGCAGAAAACAAAAAAAAACTGGAAGTGTGTAAATCCCGCTCGAGCGCAGAACCACCCGCTCGAGCGTAATACCAAAAACCTGGACAACTAGATTTGAGACTCAGGCTCAACCAACCTGTAACACACCTGCCCAAAACATCCCAAAACTCGAACAAATGAAATTAAAGGATGACAACCAGATAGACACAACTACCAACTCCACGGAACCGAGTCCGGAGTACAATTGAACAGTAAAGGGAATACCGGGATCGCTATAGTTTCACTCTAATGAAAAGTGAAAAGAAAAATATAAACTGAATTATCACATTATTCATTTTTTTAAGTGAATATAATAGAATGATCATTGAGCGAACCAAAAATTATCTAATTCTATCTACAGTTACATGTGGTGAATTTTTTTTTTAAAGAAAAAGGAAAATACATGTTTTTATAACTTTATAATTTTAATACGTAAACCTCTTTTTTATAACATGTGTAACGCCCCAAAAATATATACCATTTCAATACAATAATAATAATCATGGTTCACAGAGACGCCGGAAAGATATGTTCAACATGTTCCGTTGCATAACTCCAATGTTTATACAAAAGTAACTCACATGCGATTATACATTTATTGAAAACTAGTACATGAATCTATAGCATATAAAATCATTTAACCAAAACGAATAAAGGCCCTCAAGGGCTTACAAGTTCCAAGGCATAGCCCGGTTACACAAAATGGTCTCTCGGACCCATGCATGTTTAGCCCTTGGCTTTACACAAATTTACAACCTCAACAAAGAGCCTTGTGCTCTCAAAGCACATTCCCATGCCCTAATTTGGTGGGTTCACTACGTCCTTTCCTGCACCAAAACCCATAGGGATGAACATAAAGCCTAGTAGAGAACCCTTAACAAAGTATATACATTTATGCAAGATTTCTAATATTAAATGCAAATGCAAATGCCATGCAATGCCATTTTAAAGAAAAATTTCATTTCATACTCTTCTTGAAAATCACCATGTTTCAACAACAGTTTGCAATCTCAACAAATTTCAAAACTTCCAATTTTAAACAATAGGGGCGGTAAATACGACTCAGGTAATCCCTAGGTTGGTGTCTGCAAGTAAGCTCAATGAGCACTACCAATAACCCCACTTTACTAGTTGCTAACCGGAAGGGAAGTGGTACCTCCTCTGCGCGTGTTTTAGGTCTTTCACCTCGGACACTCAGACCAACTTATCAAATTCATCTACACCTCCTAACCAGACTTACCAATGTATTTATCTCATAACATTTCCATAATTTCAATCACAATGATTCATTCTCAATGAAAATTCCATTTCTCAAACCAATTTTTCATGACATGCAAGGTTTAGAAATTCCAATGCAACAATTATCCATACAACTTCATGTTTCTCTACGTTGATCATAACTACAACAAATTTTCCATAAAGGTTCAAAATCTTCGTTTTCTCCTTTCCATGATATTCCATCAAATAGCCAAAAGTTACCGTCATTGCCCATTTATAACAATGTAACCACAACTCATACACTTTCAACATTTTAATCATTTCAAAGCCATAGCATTATGTAGATATCAACTTCCAATCTCAACGATTTTCGTACGTTAAGAAATTCTCCATCAACGTATATACAAAACATTTGTATAAAACAAAACATTTCCCGTTCTCTTTACCTACCATGGCACACAACAATATACATCCAAAAAAAAAAAAAACTATATATATGTATACACACATGTAATCATCAAACATGAGCCCCCATCTTTCCCCCCCTCCCCTTTTTTTGTAGGGAAAATTCCCAAATTCTAGGTTTTTTCACAAATCCTAACATCTCCTCATTTTCTTTTAAACCCCTCACTTTATACCTCAATCTCAACCCATATGGCTCAACAATTCAAGAAAAGTCTTTAAAAGAAACAAGGATAAATCCCTTCTACAAAACCAACAATTTCTTGAGCCATAAAACCCATTTTTTCGAAATAGACAAAGATGAGCTCACAAAATCAATCAAAACTCGCAAAAATATATATATAACTCAAAGGAAACCCTAAGTTCTTTGTTGAAGAGGTGAGATCAAAACCCTAGAGTCAAAGGTGAGAAATTTTTGATCTTCACCACACAATGGGATGTTCTAGCTTAGATCTCCAAGGCTTGAGAGAAATGATTGATCTAGACCCAATGGATTGCAAGAATCAAAGATTTTTAGTGTGTGATGAGGGTTTTTAGAGAGAAGGGGGAGTAAAAGTGTTTTTAGAGAGAGAGGGATGTAAGAAAAATGAGATACATTCAGCCCCAAAAGGAAAAAAAAAAAAAAGAGCTCTCGGACTACCCAGATTGCCGCACGTGTGGCACCCCACTCCCGCACGTGTGGAGAGCCTCCCCTACACGTGTGGCCTTCACCCTCGCACGTGCGGTGGTCCTCTCTCGTCCTTTACTCCACACCTGCCTTTTAGACAGTGTGCAGCCCTCTGAACTCAACCCTCTCCGCACGTGCGGCCTCACCCCGCATGTGGGGCCCCGACCCAGCAGCCCAGAATTTTCTAGTTTGACCCCCGAGCACTCCGGACCTGACCTCGCACTCTCCGGAACAAGTGAAAATCAATCACCGAAGAAACAAGGATAGGAATTCATTAGAGAGGTACCCTCGGACACCACAAACCCAAACAATTAACAAACTCTAAACCAACCCGACACCCCGGCAAGATCACCCAGGATTAAACTAAGGGGAAACGAAACTAATGCCACACCCGATCATCACAACATGAAACCTGTGATATATGGTTGACTCTTTATTATAAAAAATTTGAACTACACAAATTTATTTTTAACCATGCGCACAATGTCACTTTGCTATTTTTAAAAAAAAATTGAAGTATACAATTTTTAATTTTAACTTACAAGTTGAACCATACATTTAAGACATGCATGTTCAATTATTTATTACAAAAAATTGTATAGTTCAATTTTAGTTCAATTTAACAATAAAAAATTGTAAAGTGAATACTGTATGTACCTTACAGAAATATATATATTTGAACTTTTTACACTAATTAAAATGGTTCGTAACATCTACACCATAAAAATAAAATAAAAAAGCTACAAAAAGATTGCAACCAATTTTTTGCAAAAACAAAAATTGAATAAAAAATAAAAAAAGAATCTACAATGTGAGGTTACAATTTTATTTTTAAGACAATTTTAAAAACACATATGGACTAATAACATTGTTAATCTTTAGATTTAAAATAAATTAAATAATAGTTATTGCCTAACCTTCTTTAAAATCCTACCCAGATACAACTATATCAAAACTATTGATTAAATTCAATAAATTCAAAAGCTAAATTTATTTTTATTTTAGATTTAAAAAAATTAAAAAGAATATTTATGAACCTCCTCCTTAGTTACAAATTTATCCAAAATTATATTAACAACAATTTAAATATCGGTTGGCTCAATTTGTTAATTTGAATTAAAAAATAAGATACATTGCTTAAGATTTTTTAAATCTTGCTCAATTTCATGGCTAAATTTGTTGATTTTGAGTCTTAAAAAAATAAATAGATAGTCAATTGTAAAACATTACATAATCACAATCATATCAAATCAATTGGCTATTAAATTCTTTAAAAAAAAATAAATAAAGCATCTATATATTGATTTTGATTTTTGAATTTAAAAAATTCAAAATTCCTATTAGGGAACAAAATTTGTTAGTTGGCTCCATAAAAAGTAAAGAATTTTATGAACTTTGTAAAATCAGGAAATTTATTAAATTATTTTTTTGTTAAACTCTTACTTTTTCATAATTTTAATTTACGGGGAAAAAATGAGAAAAATATCATTTTTTAAATACTATTTTATCCCGTGCATAGCACGTGTAACGCCCCGAAATAATTCAACATGAACTACCCACATTAATAAACATTCACTAATCAATGACAATAATCCTTCCATCTTCACATATTTAATAAATGAGTTTAATACAAAAGTTCCACATGCGGTATACATTCAACGAAATGAAAGAACACATGAATCTATAGCATGTGAAGCATCTAGTCTCAAAACAATGAAATGCCCTTAAGGGCTTACATCTTCCAAGGCAATTGCCCGGTTACACAAAATGGTCTCTTAGACCCATACATATTTAGCCCTTGGCTTTACAAAATTCACAACAAAAATAAGAGAGTTATTTACTCTTCACAAAAGATATCCACGCCCTCAGTTCGGCGGGATCACCACATCTTTACCTGCACCAAAGTCCCATAGGGGTGAGCATAAAGCCCAGTAGAGAATTCTCACAAAGTATATACAATTATGCAGTTCTCAATGTAAATGCAAATGCCAATGCCATACAAATGCCCTTTTTAAAGAAAATTTCATTTCATGCTCTTCTCAAAGATTTCCATTTTTCAATAACAGCTTGCAACCTCAACACATTTCAGAACTTTCAATTTTTATCAATAGGGGCGGTAAATACAACACTGGTAATTCCTAGGCTGGTGTCTGCAAGTAGACTTTACAAGTACTACCAAATTGTCATTTTTACCGGTATTAACCGGAAGGCTTGTCACCTATCCGCACGGTTTTCTAGTCTTTCACCATGGACACTCAGGCCAACTTATCAAAGTCATCTACACCCCCTAACTGGACTTACCAACGTATTTACCCCTTTCACATTTCCGTTAGTTCTCATTACAATATAATCATTCTCAAGTAAACATGATGAGAATGCAATAATGGTAGTAATTCATTTCATGCACATTGATGATAACATATCAAATGAGAATATGATGCAATGGTTAATATCTCATAACATCTCTTCATTTTCAAATGTCTCCACGATAATGCCAACAATCACAATTCCCATTTCCTTTCTTCATTGTTCTTTCACAAGAAGATCATGTGTCATCAACACATAGTTATAATTTTACATTCACAAGTCTCAACAATCTAGTCTCTTTAAGGCCACAAGTAGTATTTTTCCAAAACATTAATTCCCATGTTTATAATTCTCACAACCATATATCACTATGTCTTTAACCATAGTCTCTAAAACAAATTCTCCATTTCCATATGTCAAAAGCTTTCCATCTTTGCAACCACATCATGGAAATCTACACACACTCATCTTTTTATCAAAAGAAAAGAAAGCATTCCATGGACATCTCCATGTTTTCCAAAAATCCCCAAATTCTAGGGTTTTCATTAAAAACAAACCTTCCTCATTTTCCAAGAAAAACTCCATCAAACTATTTTTCATGAGTTTAATAGAGGGAAACCCTCAAAAAGATAGTAAAAAGTTTGAAATACAACCAACATTCAAAACTCCCTACATTTTGAATCAACATCTAAAATCAACACAAAAACTTCAAGAACACTTTTAAATCAACACCAATCTAGCAAAACTTGTATATATGACTCAAGAAATCCCTACCTCGAAGTGTTGATGATGAAGAGAAGATGAAACCCTAGCTTCAAGGATGAGGGTCTTGAATTTCCACCACACCAAATGAAGCCCTAACTTTAGATCTTCAAGATTAGAGGAAGATGATGATGATTTTGACCCAAAAAATTGCAAAATCAAAGAGTCTTAGTGTGTGAGGAAGTTTTCTAGAGAGAAGGGGGAGAAAAATAGGGTTTAGAGTGAGAGAGAGATGTGTAAAAATGGTGATACATTCGAACCAAAAAGATAAAAAAAAAATAGAGTTTCGGACTGCCCCGTCTACCGCACTTGTGGCGCACCTCCCCGCACGTGCGGAGCGCCTCTCTCGCACGTGCGGCCCTCATCCCCGCACGTGCGGTGCCCCTCTCCCGCACCTCACCCCGCTCGTGCCTTTTAAGCAGAATGTAGCTCACTAAAATCCCCTCTTCCCGCACGTGCAGCTTGGCCTCCCACACATGCTGTAACGCCCTCAAAATAATACATTAAACCCCACATTCTTGACATGCATGGACATAAGAGGATAAAGCATATTTTCATAAATCAGAGTATTTATTACAAAAGTATTACATGTTGACATCAAAAGTAAATGCCCTATAGGCTTACAACTTTCCAAGTCAACACTTGGGTACAACAAAAGAAGAGTCCTAGCTCTTTATACAAAATAAGCCCTTGGCTTGATTAACATGTAATACATAAAGAAAACAACAAAAAAATCTTCAAGCCTCTAAGCCTCCCAAGCTATGTCCTTGGAGGTGGTATATCACCTGGACCTGAAAATGATGTCCCATATAGGGTGAGCCAATGCCCAGTAGGGATATACTAAACCAGATATGAGCAATGACTAAAACATTAGCATATGATAAATGGCCAACACTTATAAAACAACTAGTAACACAATTCAGTTCCATGACAAATAGTCCATGTTTCATTTCACTTTCCTTTACTTATCCAATTCTCAAGTTATATAAACATGACTCAGAACCTGGCCGAACAATTTAAATGAGACAATGGCTCATATTAAAACATTTCCAATATCAACGACTCAAATGAGATTACTACTCATGTTAAAAACACTTCTATACTTCACAATTAATACACAGATTTGTTGTATTAATGGAGTCCATCCCCTATCTCCTCCCAAACAGGTTTGAGAGTCCATCCCCTATCTCCTCTCAAACCATGGAGTCCATCCCCTATCTCCTCCCAAACAATATACATATACAATGTAATTAAACACTTATCATATGCAATGATCAATCAATACACATATTCGCTGTATTGTTCCAACAGTCATATTCAATGACATAACACATTCGATTAGTTTCAGTTTTCCCTAATCAACATACAGTGTCTACAACAATCAAGACTATCCTCCACCGATAGCCCAAGGCAGTTATTTCTAAACAGAATATAAATGCATCAAACAGATATAATATCAACATTTTCATAGGTGAGTGATTAATTAATCCAACTACACCATTCAATCTTATAATTCCCCAATTTCATGAATTTCAACTCAATTTCATATTCCCACAAATTAATTATTCAACACAATTAGGGCATTTTTCCCCCTTTTTTCAAATATTGATCCTAAGACCAAATTCCACCAATTTCACTCCCAAACTCATATTCCCAAGCCTCATATACAATGGAGCTTTTAAAACCCAAAACCCTTCTTTACATAATTACACATCAAACCCTAATTTTTCCCAAAATTACCAAACTACACCATTTAATCAAAATGACTAAACTTTATGACAAAACTCATAAGATGGAGTAGGGTATCCCTACCTTAATTTTCGGAGCTCAAAGAAGGAGAGAGGTGAAACTCAAATTGCTCCAAATCCACAAATTTTCAGATTAAAGTGAAGCCCTCACGACCCTCTATCTTTCTTACAAAGAGATTAGGGTAGTAACACTCTAGAAGTAGATGAAACCCTAGAGAGAAGGTGTGTGTAGAGAGAGAGAGAGAGAGCTGAATCTAGGGTTTGAGATGAAAAGAGATAAAAAAGTGAAGTGTAATCCCGCTGCTGCCAACTGATATATTCGAGGCTCACTCGAGCGAAGGAGTGGTCGCTCGAGCGACCAGACACAAAGAAACCTCGCTCGAGCGTAGAAAGCCTCGCTCGAGCCAACAATTTGAAGCTTCAGGTCTGCAACCCAGAAGCACGCTCGAGCGAAGAAAAGGTCGCTCGAGCGAAGAAACCCAAAACATAGACCTCGCTCGCTCGAGTGAAGGAAAGCTCGCTCGAGCCAAGAAATGCAACCTTCAGGTCAAAAAGAGACGCAGATGCAAGCTCAAGCGCTAGACTTCTCGTTCGAGCCACCAGACACAAAACTCAACTCTCACTCGAGCGAAGGAACTAAAACACAGAGCTCGCTCGAGCGAAGACACCAAAATCTGGGCAGCAACTATTTGCTCTCATTCACAACCAACCTGTTACGAACCTGCCCAACACAACCTAAAACTCAAATATATAGAATTGAAGGATGGAAACAAGCTATACACAATAACCAACACCACGGAACCTAAGTCCGGAATACAACAACCAAAGGAGAGGAAATCAGGATCGCTATGCGGCCTAGGGCCCCGCACGTGCGGCCCTGGCCCTGCAGTTCAAAAGTTTCTGGTTCGGTCCCCGGGCATCCCGGACTCGACCACACCCTCTCCGGGATGGGTGAAATTCAATCACCGAACAAAAACAAGAATAAGACTTTAATTGAGCACAACCTCCGGACGTTCCAAACCCAACGAGCAAAAGAGAACGGAGTGAGGAAGAAAGAAAAAGAAAGAGAGGGAAAAGACCCGGTCGTCACAGCACGGGTCACATGGTAGTATATATTATATAAGGAAAAGGGTGTTACTAATGACAAGGCTTGTGGGAGCTCTAAACCCTCAAACTAAATTTTATGACATTCTATTGGTTAAACTCTCATTTAATTATAACAACAAAACTCTAATTATTCCATAAATTGTGATTTTTAAAAGGAAAGTATGCTCAATTATTTCAAAATTTAAATTTGAGTGCCACTATATATGGAAGCAATTCACTAACATCTAATTATTTTTTATTTTTAAAAAAGTCTATTGGTTAACTCTAATTGGCCTATAATTATAAATATCTCTGGCTTATAAATGAGTCAATTTATGGCTTATAATTATGGCTTACAATTTATGGCTTATAATTTTGAGTCAATCATTATTTATTTGGCTTACATTGTTAATCTTTAGATTTAAAACGAATTAAATAATAGTTATTGCCTAACCTTCTTTAAAATCCTACCCAGATACAACTATATCAAAACTATTGATTAAATTCAATAAATTCAAAAGCTAAATTTATTTTTATTTTAGATTTTAAGAAATCAAAAAGAATATTTATGAACCTCCTCCTTAGTTACAAATTTATCTAAATTATATTAACAACATTTAAAATATCTGTTGGCTAAATTTGTTAATTTGAATTAAAAAATAAGATACATTGCTTAAGATTTTTTAAATCTTGCTCAATGTCATGGCTAAATTTGTTCATTTTGAGTTTTAAAAAAATAAATTGATAGTCATTTGTAAAACATTACATAATCACAATCATATCAAATCTATTGGCTATTAAAATCTTTAAATTTTTTTTTTTTTAAAGCATCTATATATTGATTTTGATTTTTGAATTTAAAAAATTCAAATTTTGTTAGTTGGATCCAGAAAAAGTAATTAATTTTATGAACTTTGTAAAATTAGGAAAGTTATTAAATTATTTTTTTGTTAAACTCTTACTTTTTCATAATTTTAATTTACGAGGACAAAATGAGAAAAATTATCATTTTTTAAAATACTATTTTATCCCGTGCATAACACGGGTCACATGCTAGTATATTATATAAGGAAAAGTGTGTTTCTAATGACAAGGCTTGTGGGAGCTCTAAACCCTCAAACTAAATTTTATGATTTTTTTATTTTTAAATAATAAAAAACATTCTATTGGTTAAACTCTCATTTAATTATAACAATAAAACTCTAATTATTCCATAAATTGCGATTTTTAAAAGGAAAGTATGCTCAACTATTTCAAAATTTAAATTTGAGTGCCACTATATATGGAAGCAATTCACTAAAATCTAATTATTTTTTATTTTTAAAAAAGTCTATTGGTTAACTCTAATTGGCTTATAATTATAAAGATCTCTGGCTTATAAATGAGTCAATTTATGGCTTATAATTATGGCTTAATATTTATGGCTTATAATTTTGAGTCAATCATTATTTATTTGGCTTACATTGTTAATCTTTAGATTTAAAACGAATTAAATAATAGTTATTGCCTAACCTTCTTTAAAATCCTACCCAGATACAACTATATCAAAATTATTGATTAAATTCAAAAGCTAAATTTATTTTTATTTCAGATTTTAAGAAATCAAAAAGAATATTTATGAACCTCCTCCTTAGTTACAAATTTATCTAAATTATATTAACAACATTTAAAATATCTGTTGGCTAAATTTGTTAATTTGAATTAAAAAATAAGATACATTGCTTAAGATTTTTTAAATCTTGCTCAATGTCATGGCTAAATTTGTTCATTTTGAGTTTTAAAAAAATAAATTGATAGTCATTTGTAAAACATTACATAATCACAATCATATCAAATCTATTGGCTATTAAAATCTTTAAAAAAAAAAAAAATTTTAAGCATCTATATATTGATTTTGATTTTTGAATTTAAAAAAATTCAAATTTTGTTAGTTGGATCCAGAAAAAGTAATTAATTTTATGAACTTTGTAAAATCAGGAAAGTTATTAAATTATTTTTTTGTTAAACTCTTACTTTTTCATAATTTTAATTTACGAGGACAAAATGAGAAAAATTATCATTTTTTAAAATACTATTTTATCCCGTGCATAACACGGGTCACATGCTAGTATATTATACAAGGAAAAATGTGTTTCTAATGACAAGGCTTGTGGGAGCTGTAAACCCTTGAACTAAATTTTATGATTTTTTTATTTTTAAATAATAAAAAACATTCTATTGGTTAAACTCTCATTTAATTAAAACAATAAAACTCTAATTATTCCATAAATTGCGATTTTTAAAAGGAAAGTATGCTCAACTATTTCAAAATTTAAATTTGAGTACCACTATATATGGAAGCAATTCACTAAAATCTAATTATTTTTTATTTAAAAAAAAAAACCAATTCGTTAATTCTAATTTAACCATAACAATTAAACTCTAATTATTCCACAAATTACAACTTCTAAAAGGAAAGTATGCTCAATTATTCATATGGAAGCAATTTACTAAAATCTAATTATAATCATAAAAAAATTCTAATTATTTCATAATTTATGATTTTTAAAAATATATATTTTTTCCATTTCAAAATTTAAAATTATGTGTCATTAAATATGATATACAATTCAATATAGTCTAAAATTTATAAAAAAAAAATAAAAAAAACCTTTCAAATGGTCACGTTATTTATGCTATAACTAATATGGAAATCTTTTTCAAAATTTATAATAATGCTTCTTTCAAAATTCAATATAGCAAGTTTTCAAAATTAATTTTAAAAAATCAAATTTATTTATTTATTTCCAAACTCATATACCAAATTTCTTGATTAATTTTTATTTATTATCAAAATTTAAAAAAAAAATTCCATTGGGTAACACTTTTTCAACAATAAAAATATAACTATCTAATGATTTATGAAATTTAAAAAGAAAGTATACTAACCCATTTCAAAATTCAAAAGTTTGCCATCTACCCATTAAAAAAAAATCTAATTTTCTCATAATTTATGACTTTTAAAAGGAAAGAACACTAAATCAATTTTAAAATTTTAAAATTGTGTATCACAAATTATGAGAAGCAATGCACATTTTCCATAAATTTTCTCTCTTGCACTTATGGATTCAAGTCAAATTAGAGTCGGTGTAACGCCCCGAAATATTTCAACACGAACTACCCACACTAATGAACATTCACTAATCAATGACAATAATCCCTCCAACATCACATGTATAATAAAAGGATTAAATACAAAAGGTTCGCTTGCAATTCACATTCACAACATAACGAACACATAAATCTATAACATGTGAAGCATCTAATCTCAAAAACAATTAAAATGCCCTTAAGGGCTTACATCTTCCAAGGCAATAGCCCGGTTACACAAAATGGTCTCTTGGACCCATACACATTAGCCCTTGGCTTTACAAAAAGATCACAACAAAATAAGAGCTATGTACTCTTTACAATTATCCGCGCCCTCAACTTGGCGGGATCACCACGTCTTTGCCTGCACCAAAATCCCATAGGGGTGAGCATAAAGCCCAGTAGAGAATTCTAACAGAGTATATACAGTTATGCAATTCTCAATAAAAATGCAAATGTCAATGCCATGCCATGCTCTTTTAAGGAAATATCATTTCATGCTCTTTGAAGATTTCAATTTTTCAAATAAACTTGCAATCTCAACACATTTCAAACTTCCAATTTTAATCAACAAAGGGCGGTAAATACGACACTGGTAATCCCTAAGCTGGTGTCTGCAAGTAGACTCTACGAGTACTACCAAACTATCATTTTTACTGGGATTAACCGGAAGGCTCGACACCTATCCACGCGGCTTTCTGGTCTTTCACCAAGGACACTCAGGCCAACTTAACAAAATTCATCTACACCCCCTAACCGGACTTACCACCGTATTTACCCTTTTTCACATTTCCATAATTCATATCACAACTATATTTTCTTTCATGAAATAGATATCTTTAATCAAAATTTACAATGCAAAAATAATAATTGAATGCATATGCGATGCAATGATTTTCCACAACTCAAAACATTTCTCCATTCAAATACATGACAACAATATTGAATAAACACATTTTCTCATTTTCTTTCTTCAATGTTATTTCACAAAATAATATATATATACCTTCAACTCATAGCAATTCCCGCAATCCATGGTACATACCAATTTCCCATTCCTTAATCATGCATACTCATATCTTATATAATAACTTCATAAATAATTTCTCATTTTCCAAGTCTCCACAATAACATCAACAATCACATTTTTCCATTACCTCTTTTCATTACTCTTTCCCAAGATAACCACATGTTATCTACACTTAGCCACAATTTCACCTTTCACAATTCTTAGCAATATGGTCTCATCAATACAACATGTAATGTTTTTCAAACATTAATTTTCACAATCCATAATGCACAACAATTATCATCTTCCACTTAAATATTTCCATACATTCAACAATAGTTTAAAAATAAGTCCTCCATTCTCTTATATCATGAAAATTATCATTTCTTTATATCACATTGTGAAATCCACACTCATTTACTTGTTTAACGCAAGAAAAAGAGAATTTCATAGTTTTCCTCATGTTTTCAAAAACCTCCAATTTCTAGATTTTTACAAAAACCCTAACATTGTTCATCTCTTTTATAAAATCTCACCACACACTTCAATCTCGACTCAAGTTGTTTAAAATTTCAAGAAAATCTCTAAATGTACACAAGGTAGAGTTTGTTTTACAAAAACCATCAATCCTTTGAGCCACCAAACCCATTTTCGAAATTTCTCAAGGAGAGTTACAAGATCAACTAAAAAACTTCATGAATATATATATATATATATATAACTCAAAGGAAAACCTTCTAGGATTTATAGGAGAGTTGGGATACAACCTGTGGGAGTCGAATAAGTAGAAGAGTCAGGAGACGCGTACCCCAGAAACTAGATACTACTCGGCTTCGTATTGCATAACTAGGGCGCCGAATGCGTTAGTAAAGCTGAATGGACGGGGGTCAGTAGCTCTGAATGAATATAAGGTGAATGGGATAAAAGTAGGCTCAGGCCCCGAGGCCCAGGAAAAGTAAGTATAAATACAAGAACCACAGATCCAGAAAGGTATGTAAGAATCACTCCACTGAACTTAAACAAGGAGCTATCTTGAGTGTCTGAACTAACTTGTCCGTCGGAGTGCTAATCCCGGCACCCCCGACCGGAGTGTGTATCTTTTCAGGTGACTAGCTGAGGATCACCAGCGTCTCCTAAGATCTGAAGAGTATTTCCAAACCACTTCTCCACAATTGGCGCCATCTGTGAGAATACTCAAATACATCCATGGCAGGCGTGACCGAAGATCCTCCGATAACCACTAACAAGACCGCACAGAGAGGTAACCTCATTCCAGCCAACTCGCTTGGACAACAAACAATCGCAGCAAGACCAGCTTCAGACCTCCGTTCATCGTCAAACCCAACGCAAAAGACAATACAAGTGACCATGGCACAAGCTAGGCAAACCAAACAGAGGTTGGACAACATCATCGCTGAGAACGAACGCCTTCGTCGCGATCTGGCCTCGGAAATAGCAAAATCTAAACGAACGGTGCGCCAGGCTTCTGAGCGACCCCTAAGGGCAGATGATCGACGATCCTGGGCCCGCAGCAAGAAACTGACAGCTGCTATGTGACAACAGATCCTTTTGAGGAGTTGGCAAAGACGAACGTCTTCACCAATGCGTCCGGAAGAATGTGGTCGAAACACCTGCCCCTCCGCAGGATGCATTTCCGCTTGACACCGTCCAAATGATATACAGCCTGCCAGCAGCCCCGGCCGTGCATGCGATCCAATCACATCCAGGTCTCCAACAGCAGCTCACGCCAGCAAAGCGGCCCGAGAAACGCCAAGTATCACCTTCGATGATTCTGATTTGATCGGTGTAGCACTCCCTCACATCGATCCGTTGGTTGTTGAGCTGCGCGTAAACCGGTTCACCGTCGAACGCGTTCTTATCGACCAGGGCAGTACCTCGGAGGTTATGTATTATAAAACCTTCACAAAACTCGGATTCAATGAGTCAGACCTGACTCCGGCCCCTTATCCATTATTCGGCTTCAATGCCACTCCAGAGTACCCCTTGGGAAAGATTCGCTTACCCGTTAGAGCTGGCTCCAGAACGGTGAATGTGGAATTCTTGGTCGTCAGGCTGTCCTCGCCGTACAATCTCATCATGGGGCGAACGTGGTTGCATACATTGCAGGCCGTCCTAAGCACCTATCATCAACTGCTACGTTTCCCAACGAAACACGGCATTGAGCAAATCCGCGGATCCCAGAAATCGTCACAAGCATGTTATTTCCTTGCCGCCAGAACGCCAAAGGAACTGCAAGTAAACTCCATTGAGGTGCCGAATCGGGAGATCCTGGATGACGTTGGGCGGTATCCAAATGAGAAGGCCACGGAAGATTTAGACCGAGTGGACATTGATGGAAGCCTAGAAAAGTTCTTCATGATCGGCACCTCTCTGAATCAGGCTGACAGGCAGCAGCTGATCGCTTTCTTGCTCAACAACCTTGACGTCTTTGTGTGGACTCCGTACGAAATGCCGGGAATAGACCCGTCAGTTTCACAGCACCATCTGAATGTCGATCCGAAATGTAAGCCGATCATTAAAAAAGGCCGACGGTCAGCCGCGGAGCACACTGCCGCCGTTGTTGAGGAGGTAGACAGACTGCTTGACGCCGGGGCAATTAGAGAAGTCACTTACCCTACGTGGCTCTCCAATACAGTGGTGGTAAAGAAGAAAAATGGGACTTGGTGAGTGTGCGTCGACTTCACGGATCTGAACAAAGCTTGCCCCAAAGACTGTTTTCCTCTACCTAGAATTGACCAGCTCGTCGATGCGACAACACGTCATCAACGCATGAGCTTCCTCGATGCTTACAGAGGCTACCATCAAATCGCCATGCATCCAGATGACCAGGACAAAACTGCCTTCCTCACCCCAAGAAGAACCTATTGCTACAAAGTTATGCCCTTTGGGCTGAAGAATGCAGGGGCAACCTACCAAAGATTGGTCACTGCCATGTTCAAAGAGCAACTCGGCCACACTATGGAAGTATACATCGATGATATGGTGGTCAAGTCCAAAGAAGAACAGAATCATATAGCTGATCTAGAAAAGACATTCAGCATCTTACGCAAATACAGAATGAAACTGAATGCTTCCAAGTGTGCATTCGGAATCGGCTCTGGCAAATTCCTGGGTTACATCATCAATCACCGAGGAATCGAAACCAACCCGAGGCAAGTCACAGCAATTTTGGAACGCGGCTCCCCCCGTTCAGTAAAAGAAGTCCAAAAGTTGATGGGGATGGCCGCTGCACTTAACAGATTCATCAGCCGGTCTACAGATCGCTGCCGACAATTCTTTCAAACACTCCGGCAGGGTAAGGCTTTCGAATGGTCCGCCGAATGCGAATCAGCCTTCAACGGACTCAAGACGTACCTCCGCTCAATACCTCTCTTGACAACACCCGCCGTTGGTGACCCGCTCATCCTATATCTGGCAGTTTCCGATAGGGCCGTCAGTATCGTACTGTTAAAAGAGGAGGATGGGGAGCAACGGCCAGTGTATTATGTGAGCAAGGCAATGGTTGACGCCGAAACACGCTACCTTCCGCTGGAAAAACTCATCTTAGCCCTAGTCATGGCGGCAAGGAAACTAATGCATTACTTCCAGGGACATAGCATTGGGGTGCTAACAGATTATCCCCTCCGATCAGTACTACGGAGTGCAGAAGCATCGGGATGTGTTTCAAAATGGGTCTTGAACTCGGCCAATACGACATTCAATTTTTACCTAAAACTGCAATCAAGGGGCAGGTGTTGGCCGACTTTGTTGCCGAATTCACCGGCGAGCTTGCCAACCTCAAACCTGATGAAGCTCGACCAAAGGCCGAAGTTCTACCAAAGCCGAACTAGAGAATTTATGTCGGGGATATTTGGCAATTATACTGTGATGGATTATCTAATCAGAGGGGCAGTGGCGCTGGAGTTGTAATCATGTCTCCAGACGGCGCAGTAATTGAGCAGGCCGTCAAGCTTGGCTTCTAAGCATCAAATAACGAAGCCGAATACGAAGCCCTTCTAGCCGGTCTGCGGAATGCCCACCTTCTCGGCGCGCGGCGTCTGCTTGTGTTTTGTGATTCAAAGTTGGTAATCAATCAGCTAAAGGGGGAGTATGCGGCAAGAAACGACCGTATGGCGGCCTACATGAAAACGGCCAATTCCTTGCTGGCAAAATTTGACCATCATGAACTGAACCAAATAACACGCGACCAGAACACACATGCGGATGCCTTGGCATGCTTAGCCTCCGCCATCAATTCTGAGATCAAACGGACCATCGAAGTAGGTTTCATCCCGGAGCCGAGTATTGGCCCTTCGGAGGAAATCCATGTCAATGTTATAGAATCCGCACCAAGCTGGATGGACCCCATTGCTGCATTCCTCTCTTCTGAACAACTTCCAGAGGACAAAAAAAAAGCACACAAGCTGCGAAATAAAGCCCTGCGATACTATCTGGATCCGCAAGGAAGACTTTACAAAAAGTCCCTCTCTGGTCCATATTTGGAATGCGTGCACCCCGACAAAGTGGAAGAGCTTCTGACAGAGATACATGAGGGCAGTTGCGGTGCCCATTCCGGCGGACGCTCTCTGGCCCATCGAGCTATAACGCAGGGGTATTATTGGCCGACAATGAGGGCTGACGCGGAGAGTTATGTAAAAAAGTGCGAACAGTGCCAAAAGTTCTCCCCATTAACCCATCTGCCTGCCGAAGAGTTGAACTCTATCAGCAGCCCCTGGCCATTTGCTCAATGGGGACTTGATATCGTAGGGCCATTGCCCAGGGCCCTAGGGAACAAGCGATTCTTAATCGTCGCGACAGACTACTTCACAAAATGGGTCGAAGCGGAGGCTTTAACACATATACGAGATGCCGACATTAAACGCTTTATATGGAGAAACATCATAACACGATTCGGCATTCCGAGAGCTCTAATCTCAGACAACGGCACCCAGTTTGATTGTGGCGTATACCGAGAGTTATGCAGCAAATATGGCATTCGGCCTTACTTCTCGTCACCGGCCTACCCCCAAAGCAATGGTCAGGCCGAAGCCTCTAACAAATCCATCTTGGACGACATCAAAAAGAGGCTGGAAAAAGCTAAAGGAAAATGGGTCGAAGAATTGCCGAGTGTATTGTGGGCTCATCGTACTACGCCCAGGAGATCCACCGGAGAAACGTCGTTTGCTCTATGCTTTGGAACCCAGGCAATCTTACCCCTGGAAATCGGCCTCCCAACTCTGAAATCGCAAGTTTTTGACATAGGCCGAAACGACATGATGCTTGCAGTAGATCTGATTCTAATCGAAGAGCGAAGAGACCGCGCCCTGGCATCCATGGCACGCTATCAGCAGCAGCTCGCCAAGTCGTACAATCAGCGAGTTCAATTGCGCCGATACACGCCAGGAGAGCTTGTCCTGAAGAAGGTAAGAAGCCGGACCGACCGAGACCGGCCGATGGAAATTGGGTCCAAACTGGGACGGCCCCTATCAAATTGAATCCATCGCAGGAACAGGGGCATATCGGCTCTCAGACATGACAGGAAGAAGCCTGCCACGGCCTTGGAATTCTACACATTTGCGTAAATTCTATCATTGACCCGACTTGTGGGCTTGATACTTGTACGTGTTCCACCTTTGTAATACAAAGTTTCTCATTTTCTCAAGCTCGCCCCCAAGCCTTGATTAATAAGGGCCGATTAAGCCTTCCAAGGCCAAAACAAAGACTCCAGATTCGGAGCGCCCTTCGTGGATATCACGATTGGCCAAAATAAAGCCTCCGAATTCGGAGCCCCTTTTGGTGCATGACGCCTTAAGGGCCGATTGAGACTCCAGATTCGGAGCGCCCTTCGTGGATATCACGATTGGCCAAAATAAAGCCTCCGGATTCGGAGCCCCTTTTGGTGCATGACGCCTTAAGGGCCGATTGAGACTCCGGATTCGGAGCGCCCTCCGTGGATATTACGATTAGCCAAAATAAAGCCTCCGGATTCGGAGCCCCTTTTGGTGCATGACGCCTTAAGGGCCGATTGAGACTCCAGATTCGGAGCGCCCTTCGTGGATATCACGATTGGCCAAAATAAAGCCTCCGGATTCGGAGCCCCTTTTGGTGCATGACACCTTAAGGGCCGATTGAGACTCCGGATTCGGAGCGCCCTTCGTGGATATCACAATTGGCCAAAATAAAGCCTCCGGATTCGGAGCCTCTTTTGGTGCATGACGCCTTAAGGGCCGATTGGGACTCCGGATTCGGAGCGCCCTTCGTGGATATCACGATTGGCCAAAATAAAGCCTCCGGATTCGGAGCCCCTTTTGGTGCATGACGCCTTAAGGGCCGATTGAGACTTCGGATTCGGAGCGCCCTTCGTGGATATCACGATTGGCCAAAATAAAGCCTCCGGATTCGGAGCCCCTTTTGGTGCATGACACCTTAAGGGCCGATTGAGACTCCGGATTCGGAGCGCCCTCGTGGATATCACGATTGGCCAAAATAAAGCCTCCGGATTCGGAGCCCCTTTGGTGCATGACACCTTAAGGGCCGATTGAGACTCCAGATTCGGAGCATCTTCGTGGATATCACGATTGGCCAAAATAAAGCCTCCGGATTCGGAGCCCGTTTTGGTGCATGACACCTTAAGGGCCGATTGAGACTCCGGATTCGGAGCGCCCTTCATGGATATCACGATTGGCCAAAATAAAGCCTCCGGATTCAGAGCCCCTTTTGGTGCATGACACCTTAAGGGCCGATTGAGACTCCGGATTCGGAGCGCCCTTCGTGGATATCACGATTGGCCAAAATAAAGCCTCTGAATTCGGAGCCCCTTTTGGTGCATGACACCTTAAGGGCCGATTAAGCCTTCCAAGGCCAGGACGAAGACTCCGGATTCGGAGCGCCCTTCGTGGATATCACGATTGGCCTTTTTGAGGTTTGTATTCGGACCACTTGATTGGCCGAATAAATATTCAATAAGAATTGTTCTTAATTCAGACCGGTCAATGCATGTCTAAACATTTACGCCATACAACACAAAACTTTCCAGAAAGATGAAATAATACGATTAATTAAACACAACATTTCAAGACCAA
>JAPPVO010004731.1:0-17658 GCA_030407325.1 Camellia japonica
CATCTCAGTGACAAATCTCGGGCATGTCCAGTTCTGATCCATACCGAAAATAGTTTTGAAAAGTTTTAATAAAGGTGACTTTGTTCAAATTAATCTTTTTACAACCAAGACCATTTTTGGACCAATGCGGAAAATTTTCAGTACCACAACCTTCAATTTCATTGATTTCAATACAGAGTTCTCTTACTCTTGCATACAATTGAAGTTGCTTTTTTATTACACTCACAAAGAAAACTTGAAAGTACTAATAAAGCAATAAATCCGGGGCATAGTCAAGTCAGGTGTCCCTGCGCCCCCTCCCAGAGCTAGTTGAAGCCTCTGATACCAAAGTGGGCCCTTCCTGTGCCTCTTCATTAAGCCAATCCAAGCACTCATCAGACAAAGTGCAACTGAAAGTGGGAGCGGGGGCCAGGAGTTCTCTCGTCCTCCATGCTGTGGCATATCGGCCAGCTGTGCGCCTCGAACGGGAATGTAGCCGGGTACTCTATCCCTTCCGGCGGACAAGTCTGATCATGACCGAACTGGCGCAGGATACGGAATGGAAAGTAGAAGGCAGTGAGTCAAGCCAATCAATTGGATCCCGGTTGACGGGTCATGCTGTAACTCATACCGGGAGATTGAGCCAAGGGCATCGCCAAGCAATACGGTCTGCGGACAAGCTGCACATCCATTCGAACCACCAACCCTCATCAAGGGCGTCAACTAGACGTTGCCTGAAGAAGTAACCGCGAGCTGAGTAAGCTGGGCAAGAGTCCACAACCTGCAGTTTATCCATCAACCATACCTGGGGAGGGATGAAAAATGAGAGAATAAAGAATAGAGAGATGTACGATGAGAGAAAAAGTAAGAAAAGGGTTTTGTGAGAAAAACCGAGCCTGAGGGCCGAGTGATGTGAGCAAACATATATGTGAGATTGGGTGGGAAACATTACCTGCAGTAATAGTGGACTCCCTGCTAATCTGGTCGTCTCTCGACGATAAAAGGCGTCTAAGCCCAGCAACGTCTCAGCCAGAATCATGGCAATGCAGCTTTTGCCCTTCTTCAAGCCTTGGGCAACCTCAATCGACCGGACACTAGACCCTCCGGAACCTGAGACAAACAGAAAATGAGATAGCATGCACAAGCAGAGGGCGTGTCGCCGGAAGCCTTGCCAGTGATGGTCACCGCGATCACCAGTCTCAGAAAAACGACAAACCAAGCTCGGAACATCCAGTATCCCATCACAAATCAGAGAACGAGCATCGGGTATTGAGAGCCCACACATTTGCCCTAAGACTTGGGCATGGCAAAAACGAAGTTGGGGCAAAATCTCTTCATTACGCTCAGATTCCATTAGAGCTTGGAAATCTTCGAAGGTAGGACACACCTCTTGCCCGCTAAAGCTGAAGACGTGTGTCACCGGATTCCAAAACCTTGCCGTGGCATGAAGAAATGGAAAATGCAGCGGGGTACGACGCAAAGTGAATAGTGCGTTTATGCCAAAGGCCCGGAAATTCAGCTTTTCCGAGCCATCCAAGTTGTTAATCCAAGTTGCGAGATTTTGGGCAAGGAATTCTTCCATTTGGAGTAAATCAGAGTGGAAATGAAGAAAACTACGAAGCTGGGGTCTTTTGTAGGGGATAAGGTTGAATGGAGGACAGGTGTCAGCATTCTGCTGGCTCCTTCCATTCTTGGCCGACCGGCCAAATAGATTGCCGACCGGCCATCTTTTTTGGCCGATGGATCAAATTTTCGGCCGATGGCCTTTCCTCACGGCCGACGGCCTTTCTGTTGGGCCGGTGGTTCTCCCCCTTGTCCTCTGAGCTGTTTATGCTAAGAAGTTAGGGAATCCCACCATTTCCAATACCCTCCAGTGATCAATTCTCACGAGGGCGCGCCCATTTGTTTATCGAGTTGTTGTATATTTGCTTATCGAGTTGTATTTCACTCTCTTTAAGTCTTTGTATTGTTTATCGAGTTGTACTCGCACCTGCTTGGTCATAACGAGACCCTTTGCTTTGCTTATCGAGTTGTAATTGGTTCACTACCTGATTATTACGATGCGATGCTTCGTTTTCAAAACACAGTGTCAATTTCGGTCACATTGTCATGTGATGCCTTGCGATGCGATGCATAGAACGTGCAAATGCAACACCTTTTGAACAAATAGCTGTTTGCGATTTCAAAAAAATAGGACCTGCCTGAGGCAATGCAATGTGCTTAAACTCCTAATAAAAAGGAAAGTAAAGCAGGAAAATAACAGGGTAGCAGGGTACCGGAATGGATACCAGTAACCTCCCCTCGCGGTCATTGTACCTTTCGCGCCCTTGTTCGGGTCAATTGTGTGGTTTGGCACCTTCATCACTCAAGGCAATACAAGAAAATGCACTGTCAGAATGCAAGTGGACCTTCGAGTTGACCTCAGGCCATGACTTTTGTGAGCGATGCTCGGTACATGCGAAGGACGCTCCTTCCCGTATCCTTTTATATCTTGTGAATTCCATAAATCATTTCAATCATACTGTGTTGCAGTACGTTGCATTTCAGCATCATGTTTTGCCAGGTTCAATTTCAAGTTCCTTATATACACATTGCGTGCATGCGTGCATTGCTTTACTCACATGTGTTCAAGTTCCTTATATACACATTGCGTGCATGCGTGCATTGCTTTACTCACATGTGTTCAAGTTCCTTATATACACATTGCGTGCATGCGTGCATTGCTTTACTCATATGTGTTCAAGTTCCTTTATATACACATTGCGTGCATGCGTGCATTGCTTTACTCACATGTGTTCAAGTTCCTTATATACACATTGCGTGCATGCGTGCATTGCTTTACTCACATGTGTTCAAGTTCCTTTTTATACACATTGCGTGCATGCGTGCATTGCTTTACTACATGTGTTCAAGTTCCTTTATATACACATTGCGTGCATGCGTGCATTGCTTTACTTACATGTGTTCAAGTTCCTTTTATATACACATTGCGTGCATGCGTGCATTGCTTTACTTACATGTGTTCAAGTTCCTTTATATACACATTGCGTGCATGCGTGCATTGCTTTACTCACATGTGTTCAAGTTCCTTATATACACATTGCGTGCATGCGTGCATTGCTTTACTCACATGTGTTCAAGTTCCTTTCCATACACATTGCGTGCATGCGTGCATTGCTTTACTTACATGTGTTCAAATTCCCTTTCCATACACATTGCATGCGTTGTCACGCACTTTCGATTGCTTTGTTATGCATGTTACTAACGACATTGTACCTGTTAAGTTTGTTTTCTTTACAGGCACGATATTGTATGTACGGCTCATTTGAGGTCGGTGCAACCGGACGAACCGGACAGGTACTGTATCCTCCGCGTGAGACGTATTGAGAATTACATAATTCTCTTACACCTTTCTGCATTGTAGTGTAGTTTGGTGTATGCTAGCTTAAAACTGTCGCATGCGTGCTTCGTTACAGCTTTCTTTGCATGATCATAAGTTATGCTCGGCTTCTTGCATTTTCAGTTGCATTTTGCCCCTGCCTTCGGGCGCATACCTTGTTTGTCTTGCATGATTGTCCAAGTCTTCGGCCTTGTCAAAAATGGGTCGTCTCTGGGCTTTGACATTCACTCCCGTCATTGTTATGACTTTCGAGTTCTGTCAAAGAGGGGCAACTGTAGACACCCCATTTTTGACCGTCCTCAAGACTTGGACGTCACCGTTTGAACACTCGGTGATTATCCATGTTTGTGTTCGTTTGGAGTTCCCGGAGGTCTCGGCTACGCGCCCTGCCTCAGGATCTCCGAACTCGACCGTTTTGTGTTTGGTTTTGGCACCAAACACCTGTGTGTTTGCCTTGAAGGGCAGGGAATGGCTTGTTGGCCATCCCCACACACCACCGGCCCTCCCCTCCCATCACCGGCTGCATATGTGTGCCACCGGCCATGGTTTCTTAAAAACAATGGCCGGTCGGCACTATATTTAGCCGACCGGCACTTTATTGTGCCGGTGACCTATTTGGTTGGCCGGCGACCTTTCTGCATCCATTGGAGCATGGTGCATGCCAGCTGTGCCAGCTGGAATGCACCACACCATCCCCATGCACGGGATGACCCCTTTGCACCTTTTAACCCCCAAACCTTCTAGAAGGTTGACCCTTTTGGCCAAGCTTCTTGGAGAAGCTTGGCCAGCTGTCTTAGCTTCCCCAAGAAGCCAAGACCCCTTTGCACCCCTTGCCCCTTTGGTTAGCTTCTGGAGAAGCCTTGAGCCTTGTTTTTTGCCTATATAAGCACCATCTCTCTCCCTTGGTGAGGGGTTAGCCATTTTCAACAAAAAACCAGAGCTTCTATATCTATATATCTGCCATATACTCCCTCTCTCTACATTTTTCCTCTCTCTCCTCTTGTGTGTGTGTTTTTTAGGCCTAAAAGTGTGGTTTTACCTTACTTTTGCACCAATACACACACCATCACACCTTAGCTCGAGATTGGGAGACTTGGAGGGTTGTTTGTTGAACTTTTGGACTGGTTTTGATCATAGAAGAGGGCTGGATCATCTGTTCTTGAGGTGTTCTTCAAGGGTGAGCACTTTACTTTAGTTTCCCCGTTTTTGCAACTAGTTTTTACCTGTTTTGCTTGCTGTTTTTAGCTTTGTGTATAACATAAAAAAGTCTTATATTTTCTTGCTTTTGAACTTTCATTAAGGTCACTTTGTGGTTTGAGTGCAAACTCACCCTCTTAGGCCTTATTTTGGCCTCTTTGGTGCCTTTATTTTGAGCCTTGTTTGCTTTGTTATTTTGGTCTTCTCACCACTGAAAACCAGTGGGTTTTTAGTGGTGAGGAAGGTGGTTTGAAGTCTTGTATAGGGGAGGGACACCCCTCTCCCCTTTGTACCTCTTTTACCTTTGTTTTTGGCTTAAAAGGCAACATGCATGCTTGCTTGTTTTTGCGCCATTTCAGAACTTTTTTGGGTGTTTTGGATCATATTTTATCTCTGTATAATGGTGTTTTGTTGGCCTCTTGCATGCTTAACATACTTGCTTTGCATTCCTCTATTGGCATAGAAATGCATCTTGTGTTTAGGCCATGATTCTTGCATATATTAGCATAACTCCATGAAGATGTTAGCATCATTTTGCCATGTTTAAGGGTGTGAGCCACTGATTTTGTCATGTTGGGCATGCTTGATGTGATTGCTTTGCATTTTGGGCTTGTAAGCCTTGAGTATTTTGGCCTCTAGCATGCTCACCTTAGACCATCCTCATGATTTGGCATCATTTAGGATCATATTTCAGTCCATAAATCATGTTTGTATGTTTGTATATGTGACCTCTTTTATGCTTTGAGGATGTGTCCTTTTATGCCTTGAGATAGGCCTTGTGCATGTTTGTGTGTTTAGGGTATTTTGGGGCTACCATGTCAAGGGGTTTGGGTGTATTTTTGCATGATAGAACTCTGTTTTTGCTCGCCTAATACATGCCATGAGTGGTCATGTTAGTGGTAGTAAGATGCTCTCTTTGGTGCCTTAGGTTTAGGCTCATTAACTTGCATGCTTGTATAGCATTTTGTTCATGTTTTTGGGCATTTTTTGCCACTGTTTTGGGGAGGTTTGAGGTCTGCCCCATTGTGGTTAAGTCCACCATTGTTTGCTTATCATATGCTTGTTGCTTATTTGGTTCATTACATGTTGTCCCATGCTAGCTTCATGGCATTTTGGTCCATGGTTGCATCACATTTGCCTCCCATATGATTAGCACTATATACCTAACATGATATGTTGCATAGCATTTGGCATGCCTTGCATTTTAGCATCATATTGCATTGTTGAGCCATGTTTGCATAACATGCATTGCATTGCTTGGTTTGGGGTGTCAAACCAAGTGTGAGAAATGAGGGGTGTTTGTACTTCAAGTGACAAAACACATCTCAATTCTCATGTCACTAAGGCCCTTGATCTTGACATGATAGGGTCTTGGTTCTCATTTGTGTGTTGCATGCATATTTACATTGAATTGCAATCTTGGTCCCTTAGGCCATCATGCACCAAAAGGCATAATTGGTGGCCCAAGGACCAAGGGCCATGCTTCCTTGAGTCCCATACATGATAGGGGGCATTGGCCATGCTTACATATGCTCAAAATTCCACACCATGCACTGCTTGTCTGCTATTGCTGTCAAAACTGTCTTCTGCAGGAATTGTTTGCCGACCGGCATAAAAGAGTGCCGACCGGCCATTTGTTTGTGGCCGATGACCTCTCAAGAAGCCGATGGTCATTTTGAACGGCCGGTGGTTATTTCCTCCAGCCGATGGTGTACTGCAGGGTGCTTAGAAGGTGTCCTGGGACTTTGGCAGATTTCAAGAAGGCAGGACAGTAAAAACAGAGGCAGCAGTGGTATGGTGCGGGTTTTCCGGGCAAGTTGGATCGAGCATGCATCATTCGCGCATCCCGAGGCAGGGCTGAGACCCCTTTCTTTTATATTGGATTTAATTTGATAATTAGAAATTTTGTAATAATTTATTTGTTTATTGTTTGGACTGTAATATTTATTTGGTCCCTCCGAGCGAGGGCGAATTTGTAATAAGGGTGGGTGTGTGTGTGTATGCTTCCAACCCCACTTCTTTCTTCCCTTTTATTTACCTGCTTATGATGGTAGATTAGGGCATATTTAAATTAGCATACAGTATGATAGCATGCGTGCATCCATACATTTGTCTTACATGCACCGGGCTCGGTACATCACGCTAACTGCATTGTATTTCAATTTCCAAATTGAATACTTGTTACTTGTAGCATTTCACATGCCATGTTAGGATAGCCGAGCCTGTCTAGATCACATTTTGCTTGTGTTGCATTAGCCACTTAACATGAACTAGGACCATGCATATGATTACTAACTAGTTATTGTTTTGGCACGGAGTACGATGTAAGTATTTTTTGCTTTAGCATATCGCATGCGTGTGAATGTTGCCATGACAGTATGATTACCATGAGGCTAAATGCTTATATGAGATAAACTACCTGAGTGCCTGTGGGTGAAGGTTGGATTGTTTGAGTTGGAATAACTCGTTGAAATCCGTGTTTTTAGCCTACTCGCGAGTAGCAAATTCCAAAGCGCTTTTCAAAACAAACGGATATGCAATGCTTGTTTCCAAATTAGGCAATCTAGTCTATACTTGTTTGCTGTGCGCATAACATAGTAATTCTAGGCTAATAATCGGAATAAGAACACATAACGTTTTCAAAATCGGATATCATGGTTAGTAGAGGCCGGTCTTCGGACCGGGCGAAAGGGGGTGCTCATAGCTGACCTTCCCCGATCGTACCCAAGCTCCCGAGCCAAGACAACTTTGGTGATGACGGACACGTGGCCTTCGGCACCGAGTCAGGGTTTCCTAAATTTCCCATTTTAAAAAATATTTAGGTGGCGACTCTGTATCTGGCAAAGCAGTCCATGTTTGGCACTTCTTTTCAAAATCTGTTTTTTTCTCAAAACGATTTGCCAGAGTTGGACTCTTTGGTTCAGATTAAGGACCGCAACAAACAAAAAAAGGGGAGTGCGAACTGTAGCCGAGGTCCCTCGCGGGCTTGTTACACGGTCCTTCAAAAACATGCACCTTTTACATGCAAAATTATTGGACCAAAATGCCCTTGTGTTTTATATTCAACATTAACGTTTTTCACTTTTTAAAATTTTAGAAAATTGAAAAATTCAATAATCTTTTATTTAGATATGTTATATTTTTGGAATGCTCTCGTTGAAATCTATCAAACAAGATCAATGATGAATATGAAATTTCAAGAAAAGAATTTTACAAAATTTCACTGAGTTAATTATCTTTAGTCAGTGAAATTTCTCTAACTTTTCATTAGAAAAATGTTATTGATTTGCACTAATTTCAGTGAAATTTGCTGACTTCAGTGAAATTTTCTTGACTAACTTAGTGAAATTTCGCTATCATTACTATTGGTCAGTGAAAATTTCTTGATTAAGTTAAAGAAACCCTAAATTTCACTGAGCGTAGAGAGAAGAAGAAAGACATGTTGAGGGATAGAGAGAGGGTAGAAACAAACAAAGAATGAGACATACATCAATGAAATTTCATTGACCTTAGTGAAATTTCACTAACTTGGGTCTAGTGAAATTTTCTTGACTAAGTCGGTGAAATTTCATTATCATTACTATAGGTCAGTGAAAAATTCACTAACTTTAGTGAAAATTTCATGATTAAGTCAAAGAAATCCTATATTTCACTGAGGGTAGAGAGAGAGAGAAGAAGAAAGACATATTAAGAGATGGAGAGATGGTAAAAAGAAAAAAAAAAAGATGAGACACACATCAGTGAAATTTCACTAACTTAGGTCCAGTGAAATTTAGACAAATTTATCTGTGAGAAAAAAATTTAGAGAAATTTTAAAAAAATTCTCTGATATGAAACACAATTCAAAATTTCCATAAATTTCACAAGCATTTGTATTGAAATACGCAACCCTAAGCTCAAAAGGTCAATAAACCCACTTTCTCTCTTTACCATTTGATGAACCATTCAAAACCTAGAACCCAAGAGCAATGAACTTTTTGAATAGTAATAAGACCCAAAAGTATAGAGAAATTTCAGCAGGTCCTCAAAATTCCTCCAAATCCTTTAGTTTATTGTTATCTATGATCACCCATTCTTTAGTCTTCAGTAGATAGATCAAAGAGCAAGCTTCATGGTAGCAGACGAGGATAATTTTTTGACTTTTTTTTAACTATTATAAGAAGTTCCCAAACTTATCCTAAGTTCTCATATTTGCCAAAAAATATAACACGTTATATAACCCTAATAAAATCTTCTATCTATAAATGAAGTTTTTATATTTAACCTTAGCCATGGTGTGACAACTTGGTTAGACCTTAAGGTATAAACCTTGAGGTCCCAAGGTCAACTCTCCACAGGGCCAGCCACCTAGATGACAACGTATATGGTTGGTAGAATAAACTTTCCAAGTTTGGGTGAATCGTACCTAGTGTCAGGAGTGTGGGTTCGTATCCTCTCTTGTGTGTAAGTCTGTGGCTTACCGCTACATGGTCAAGTAGCTATGCTATGTAGCACCATCTAAGAATGATCTCTAAGGGCTTGACTCCTTGAGGTCTAATCCTAGAAGTTACCCTTATGTGGTTAGGTCTTTTTTAAAGTTTTTATATTTGTCCAAAAATAACCAATAACAAGCTAATAAATGGCAATTGAAAGAAAAAAAAAAATAAATAGCAATTAATGAGTGAAATTGTGAGCGAGATTTGTTCATACCCAATGACACACCCAAAAAAAAAAAAAATTTCCTCGAGGAAATAAAGTTTTTTGGGTAAATTATGCCAATAGTCCATGTAGTTTACATAATGCATCAATTTGGTCCCTGCAGTTTCAATTTGCTTGATTTTGCCCCTTAATTTAATGGATTGTGTCATTTTAGTCCAATAAATAACAGTTGTTAAGTTAATTTAACGGAATGTCAAACAATGTGTCAATTTGGTCCCTGTACTTTACACGATGTGTCAATTTGGTCCCTGTAGTTTCAATTTTCTCGATTTTGACAGGGATTAAATTGACACATTGTGAAATATATAGGGACCAAATTGACACATTATTTGACTTTCCATTAAATTAACTTAACAATCGTTATTTATTGGACTAAGGGGCAAAATTGACAACCGTTATTTGACAACCGTTATTTAAGGGGCAAAATTGAGCAAATTGAAACTACATGGACAAATTGACACATCATGTAAACTATAGGGACTATTCGCATAATTTTCCCAAGTTTTTTTTTAAAATTTTTTTTATGTGGTCCTATTAACGTTAGGTCCCATTTACCTCAAACAATAATTCAGAACACATGATCTGTATTGTATGTGGCTTTATTAAGATTCAGGCCCATTTACATCAAACAATAATTCAAAACATCATCACATAACAAAAATTTTATTTTTTAATTTTTTTTAGATCCAGAAGAAAATTTTATCAATTTGATACAGCGGTATCATGAAATTTCAAAAATATATAAACAACCTCCATAAAAATAAGGATCCAAACTTTCATAGAAAAGAAGAAAAGGCCCCCACAAGAAAGAGAAACAAACCTCCACACATAAAGAATTATTACAATGGAACCCACTCCAATCATGGTCTTGACTTTCAAGAGTAGTATTTGTCTTCCATCATTTTGTTTAGAGAGTGTTCGGTTTGCCTTATTTTGATTTTCTTTCTCTACTGGTTCCCTTTTTTCTTTTTCTTCCTTTTTCTTTTTGGCCATTGATTTTGCATTTGATTGGCTTTGTTTCATATGTCAACATAGTTAAGATATGACTTTTAAGCTGTGATGTTTTTTTGTCTTGGCTTTTGGTGTTTTCTTGATATAATTTGTTTGTACATCTTGCACTTTTATTTTATATCAATGAATCTTTATTTTGCCAATAAAAAAAACACTAAAAAAACAAAAAAAAAAAAAAAAAACCCTCAAATCCAAGTCACCATTGAACTCATCTAAAACTCCATTACTCTATAACCTTTAACATGGAGTCTGAAGACCCCATATTCGCTGGTCGAAAATAGAATATTGAGGTTGAGTTGGTTGCCTAGGATAAAACAAAAGCGTTATTAATGTTGGCCTTTGGACTGTGAGAAGACCTAAAGTCAGATTTAAAATTTGGATTCGAAGGTAGAGAAGGTAAGACAGTAATGGTCAAAGTGGTAAGGTAAACAAACATCATCATCAACTAGATCTAGATGAAGATTAAAAGGAGAGAAGAGGGAGATCGAAGAAGTAAGAGAACTATTGCTTCTTTCTCTCCCTATCAAGAAAATCTAACGAGAAAATAAGAGGATTTTAGAGTTTAGGAAGAGGATGTATTTCACTTTTATTAGTTGATTGAGAGATAAATGATAATCTATTTGATATAGAATAAATTCACTTGGTATCATAACTTGATACTTGTTTATTAAAGTTGTAGACTAGTACTTTTTGATAAAATTTTAAGAGACAACTTAATAAATATTAAATTATAAATGATATAGAACAATACTCTAAGGCCTTATATGATTAGTACGATTATTGTATATGATTGGGATTATTAGTCCATAGACCAACATTCCTGTGGTTGATTGCAAATTTTGTTGACTGAATTACATATATGGCAAACATTCAAGCCGACATAATTAACAAAATTTTAATACTATGAGAGGCTTGGGATCATAATCTCATGTATGAAAAAAAAAAAAAAACAAAAAAAAACAAAACAAAACAAAAAATGTATATTTAATAAATGGTTATCTCACTAATTTAATTGAATAACTAATCTTATACTATTGTCTATGTTGTTGTGTATCAGTGTCAAAAAGCATTAATTAATCTTCTAGGAGAATACAATTTGATTTGAAATTTGCATTATTTAAACGTACGGTTCCTACTCATTGTGTGGGTTATTTATATGTAACTTGAAATTTAGTTTGGCTGTCATTATCTAAATTTCATGTTTCTAATAGATTTGTCTAAGGTAGTAAAAAATGTTAATCTAAATTTCGAAACATCTTTCAAGATTGAAAATGTAGTGGGAGGCTATTCATATAGAATAAAAATTGTGCTTAGAGAGCAAACGAAAATGTAATGCGATAAAACGAGTAAAATGTGAGTTTGATATAAACATGTTTAAACCCGTTTCAACTCTGAATTGCACCAACAAATGACTTATTGAGTTTCATGCATTTTGCAAAGCTGGATAAAAAGAGGAGGCACCGAAGAAATTTTTTTTTTTTTAAGAGAATTATAATTTCATTAATTATCTATGGTTGTGATGTTTCTCTTGGAGATATTCCTATTCAAAAATTAAATTAGACCTTTTGTTTTTTCCCGCTAATAATGCAAGTTGGGAGGGATAGATTTTTTATTTATTTGTCCTTGACCATTCATAAAAGAAATTTAGCATTACTTTATCCTTGGTTTTGTTTGGATTGGTTTATTCTATGGGTTTTTTTTTTGCTAAGAAACACACTAGATTATATAATTTATTGTTTGGTGATTTCTTAATTACTAGAAAATTTATTTTAATCTAATTTGTTGGCCCTTTTGCAGTTAGAGTAGTGGAGCTTATTGTTTTTTTCTCACATGAGAATGGACATAGCTAAGTTGGAGGACGCGTCCAAGTCAATGGAGGGAGTATTGATGAACATAGTTTTAAAGCAAGACAGCTTTATATGATAATGTCACTTAAGCTAAAATGTCTGTTGGTCACATATAGAAGATGGTTTTGAATTGGTTGTCTCTTTTCAAGTTAATTAACTCTCAATTACATCAATCGAAAAAATTGGTTGTTATGTTACTTTTGTTGGGTTTATTTTTTGTTTTACTTTGTGCCCTTTCTTTTAACATAGTGAGTTTGAATGTGCTACAAGTGTTAAGAGTATGAGATAATGTGCTATTTCAATCCTTGAGTTATTTATCTTTCAAGGTTCACTTGGTAGTTTCATACAGTTCTCAACTTTGGTCACAAAGTTTTATTAGAGAGCTTGGATATAGCGACCCTGGTTTGACCCGTCTCTTGTGGTGTTCCGGACTCTGGTTTGTATGGTTTGGATGGTTTGGATGGTGGTTCATGTCTTGCTTCCTTTGTCTTCCCCTTAATGTTGGTTAATGATGAGTTTGTGTGTTTAGAATAGGTTGGTTGCTTGTTTTTCTAAGCCTTTGTTGTCCAGAATTTGGCTCTTCCGCTCGAGCGGGCATTCTTGCGCTCTGAGCGGGCTTCATAAATTTCGCTCCACGCTCGAGCGGGAATTCGGGTGCTCGAGCCGGGGACTGTGTCAGCAAAAACACTGGGAGAGCGTATTTCACGCTCTAGCGTAAGTTTCACGCTCGAGCGGGGCTTTTCATGCTCGAGCAGACCGTGTTTTATCAACTCGCGAAAGTGACATTTCAGATCATTTTTTTTTGCAATACTCTCTCTCTCTAAAAGTCTCCAAGATCCAGATCTAGAGCCTCTCTCTCTAGCTAGAAACCATCTTCTCTCTTTGATTTCTCCAAATCCATTGGGATTTTGGCCATAGTTCCTTCGTCAAAGTTGTGTAACTTCTCGAGGGCTTCGTTGTGTGCAGTGGAGATCGAGTTTCATCGTCGTTGATTTTGGGGGTTTCAACTCTTTTTTCTTTTAAACTTGAGGTAGGGATTTTCTACACTCTAATATGGTTTTTAGCTTAGTTATTTGCTATTCTGTATAGATAATGAGATTGGGTTGTGGTTTGGACAAATCTAAGATTTGGGTGTTATACGGAAAAGAGGGATTTTTGATGAAAGTGGCATAAATGGGTTTGAGGTTTGGATACAAGGTTGCATTGTGCAAAAATAGTTGTTTTTGGTGTTTGGGTTGATATTTGGTAAAAGAGGGGATTTTGCCCTAATTTGATTAAATCATTATTTTGCATAATAAGTGGGATTAACATTGAAAATGTGAAATTGGAAGGTTGTGGCTATAAATGGTGATATTGGATATGTATTATCTCACCTATGAAATTTTGAATAAACTATCTATTTTGATGTTGAACATCTCTTTAGAAATAATTGCATTGGGCTATCAGTGGAGGATAGCTATGATGTGTAGAAATTACATGAGGATTAAGCGATTTAATGCTAATCCATTGTTGGTGTCATTGAATATGACCATGTTATAAATACATTGTATATGTATGTTTATTGGGAGGAGAAATGGGATGTACTCCATATGTGATTATGTTTACAAATACATTGCGTATGTATATTTGTTTGGGAGGAGAAAGGGAATGGACTCCATTTAAAGCAAGTTGGTCGGAGTGTCCTGGGTGAAAGACCCAAAAATTTTATATATAAATGGGTGCCGATTCCTGTGGACGAAATATTCGTAAAATGGCAGGTTTGAAGTGTTTATGTGTGTTTTGCATAGTTGGAAAACCAATGAGTTGTAGTCTCATTTTGGTTGTTGAAAGATAATGAATTTAACTCATAAATTGAGTAGCATATATGAACTGAAAATGAATTGAAGGAAAATGGAACGAGGTTAGGTCTTAGCGGCATATGAATATGCAGGCCTTGTGAATGTTTTAGTATCGGTATTATTTATGCACGTAATATTTATACCTTTGCTAAACCTCATATTTGTGTTAGATTATCTCTACTAGGCTGTTGGCTCACCCTATATGGAATACCATTTTCAGATGCAGGTGAGATGTTTCCTCCAAGGCCATAGCATAGATGGACTTTCGAAAGCAAGATCTTCTTAATTATGCCTTGTGTGTGTATGTTCGTTATTTGTAAAGCAATGGCTTAAGATATAATGAGCGAGACTCAATTTGCATAACCAAGCAATGACTTGGAAAGATGTAAGCCTACATGGCATTTAACTGGTTGTTAAACAGTGAACTCTGATATATGAAAGTATGTTGTTTCTCATATTTATTCCGTATATGAGTTATCTTTATTGTATTATTTGGGGATGTCAACTTGGTATCAGAGCGTACCGGGTTTGAATACTTTGGGTACGTTGAAGTGGTTAGTACCATAATGGGTTTGTCTCGCTTGATTGAGACGTTAGCATGTATTGTATGCTTATATGATAACATGCTTATGTGATTATTTAAGTATGGAATTTAATTCTTACGATGTTGATTGAGTCTACGGTTTTCTGCAAGTCCTATTGGAAGAGCACTTGATCACTGTTATTTCTAGTTGGAACTCTAGCAACGCCGCGGGACAGTCATTATCTGCTGGAATAAAATTTGTATGTTTTATGTGACTATGTCCATACGTGGAATGATTTATTGTTGTCCAAGGTATTAGGCAGCGAGTGAGTTAAATTTGGCACGTTTATAAATGTGCTAATCCTGTTGTTACCTTTATTAGGATGTCAGAACGTGGACGTGGTGGTAATAGGCGTGGTAGGCTTAGGAGGCATGAGGCGGATGATATTTCGTCACAGGAAGAAGGAGTTGGTCAGGCCAATGTGGCCAAACCGGTTAATCAGCAGGCCATGAGTGCCTTAGCCCACACGAATAGCCGGAGCATTAGCAAGTCTATGGACATTCTCCGAGCTGAGAATCAAGTCCAGGCCCAAGTAGCTGACGCAGGGCCATCTTTCTTAAAGAGAGATTTTTTTCGATCGAATCCGGATGAGTTTTTTGGTGATCCTGAAGAGCCATTGAAGGCAGATGAATGGCTAGAGTAGTTGTTGAAAACATTCAAGATGCTTGGCATCGAGGATGATCATTTAAGGGTGACCTTGGCATCGTTCCAGCGGAAGGGAGATGCGAGTCAGTGGTGGAAGTAACGCGCGTGGACGCATTAAGACAACTTGGGAGGCCTTTGTCAATGCTTTCCAACAACAAGTTTCTACCTCCCACGGTTAGAGAGAGGTTGAGAGATCAATTTTCTAAATTGGCGTAGTTGAGTACACTTGTAGTTGAATTTGAGGCAACCTTTACTAGCTTGTCTAGGTTCGCACCGAAGTTGATGGCGACTGAGGAGTGCCGTTGTTTGGAATTTGAGAAGCGGTTGAGGACCAGACTCAAGCTTTGAGTGGCTGGGTCCATGCTTAGAGATTTTAGGCGCCTATGGAGGTAGCAGCCCATCTCAAGATTGTTATGCAAGAAGAGGAGGAAATGAGGGGCTCCAGGAGAGTCAGAATAGTCAGGGGGACAGTAAGAGGCAGAGGGGTTCTAACTCTCAACAATCCCAGGGGTTTAATCGAGGTCCACTTTTCCAGTTCGAGTTCGGGTTCTGGAAGGGGTGGCCAAGGAAATTTCACTTGCTTTAAGTGTGGTCAGTTGGGCCACAAGTCTCCAGCTTGTCCTCAGAGAGGAGAGCGGGCAATGACGGCATCATCTTCGGCTCATTTTCGGAGCCAGAGTCAAGGGAGAGGCCACCACCACTCATTGTTATCAGTGTGGGCAGGCAGGGTACCTGAAGAGGTTTTGCCCACAGTTAGGTGGTGCATCTAGTGCGTCTGGTTTGAAACAGACATAGAGTCACCAGCCAGCACAGGCCTTGAGGGCCAATCAGGGAGCTTCTTCAGCTCAGTCAGTGCATCAGGCTTATGCTCCGAGAGGGTGAGCAGGTTGAGCAGAGACGTACTGGGTGTATGTACACGGTTACAGCGCCAGATCTAGTACCTGCTCCTTCTGTAGTAAAAGGTACCTTTTTGTTTTGCAATTTAGTTACTAATGTGTCGATTGATATAGGTGCATCCCATTCTTTTATTTCGTCTACATTTGCATCTGTTTTAGGTTTGGAGTTGGCACAGTTAGCATCTCCTAGCTGTGTAGAGTCACCATTGGTGGTAAGATTATCTTGAAACAGGGATGTCGGGGTTGTGACATCGAAGTTGCTGGTCATCGATTACCATTTGAATTTGTATTGCTTGACACCATAGTTTTGATGTCATATTGGGTATGGACTGATTATTGTCATACCGCCTGTTATAGATTGTTACGGTCAGAAGGTTACTGTATGTACCTTGAGCAGTGATTGCTTTTATTTCTTGGGTGACCGTGTGGATAGGGTTTTATCACCGGTGTATGATCCGTGTGGGCGGAAGAAACTTAGTTGTCTTCTTGCTAGCTTTATGAGTAGTGAGTGTGATGAAGTCCGGGTTAAGTTTCCAAGAGTGGTTTGCGAATACTCAGATGTTTTTCTTGAGGATCTTACTAGTTTACCACCTCACCGAGAGATCGAGTTCTCTATTGATTGTCTAGCACGGCATCGGTTTCTATGGCTCCATATAGATTTGCGCCAGCTGAATTGAGCGAGTTGAAGGTTCAACTCCAGGAATTGCTAGATAAGGGTTTTATTCGCCTAGTACTTCGCCTTGGGGAGCACCAGCTCTCTTTGCTAAAAAGAAAGATGGAGCATTGTGACTTTGTATTGATTACCGAAAGTTGAATCGGGTTTACTGTTAGAATAAGTACCCAATGCCTCGTATAGATGATCTGTTTGATCAGTTGAAAGGATCTTGTTGTTTCTCTAAGATAGACCTGAGATCGGATTATCATCAGTTGAGAGTAAGGGAGGAGGATATCCCGAAGACGGCATTCCGTACATGGTATGGCCATTATGAGTTTCTTGTGATGCCTTTTGGGCTAACCAATGCCCCAACGATGTTTATGGATTTAATGAATCGGATTTTTGGGAGTTCCTAGATCGTTTTGTGGTTGTCTTTGGATGACATTTTGATTTATTCACCTTCTGAGGAGGAACACGGAACATTTGCGAGTAGTACATGAGTTACTTAAAGCCCACGAGTTGTATGCTAGTTTGGGAAATGTGAATTCTGGCTAGAGGAAGTTAAGTTCTTAGGTCATGTGGTATCCGGGGAAGGGGTGACTGTAGATTCATTCTGTGAAGATTATTGTATTTTCTATAGTTTTTAGGGTAGTTTCGTCTATTAGATTATTAGGGTTTATTTCATTTAGGTTATATATATTGTACTCAATGATTGTTCAAGATATATGAAAATAGATGTTCTTTGTTATCATGGTATCAGAGCGGGTTTTGAGTCAAACCTCTAGAAGCCCTTGAGTCAACGTCTTCTTCCTTGTGATCGTCTGGTTCGATTGAAGGCTTCTAGCGACCAACAGTTCTCTCGCGAATGCCTCTGCCTAGCTTCAAGACCCGACTGCCCTGTCTCGTGC
>JAPPVO010004732.1:0-29049 GCA_030407325.1 Camellia japonica
AGCAGCCATTCTTCTGATTGCCCTCTTATCCTTGGCATTTCCTAGTGGATACGCTTCTTTTTCCAAGAAGTTCCAGACATCGTAATACCAGGGGTTCTCATCTTGAACCTCTTCTATGGCAACAATCGACTCATAAGCCGGCACAAACTTCTAGTCAATGATGATCGGACGCATCCGAACTCTAAAAGGAATGTCTATCATGGAAGATAGAGTTGCTAGTGCATCTGCAAACCTGTTGTTCTCTCTTAATAGATGAGCGAAGTTCAGCTTCTCAAATCGAGGAATCAGTAGGTCCAAGGTTTGGTGGTACATTATCATCTTTTCTTCTTTGACTTTCCAATCTCCTTTCGCTTGAGATACAACAAGGTTTGAGTCCCCGATGACGTCCAACCGTTTTGCCCCAAGTTCTAGGGCAGCTTCTAAACTACCAATGCATGCTTCATATTCTGCTTCGTTGTTCGAGACTTTGAACCGGAGTTTAAATGCTAGAGGGATACGGGACTTTTCAGGTGCTATTAGCAACACCCCTATCCCATACTCGTACTGGTTTGATGCTCCATCAAAATACATCGTCCAAAACTCATCGTCGATATGCAAAATGACCTCGTCTGGGAATAAGTACTCAACTGTTTCACCTCCTTCCACTAGATGATCGGCTAAGAACTCCACTACCGCTCTTCCCTTGACTGACTTGTGCGTCACATATTTCAGATCGAATTCGGAAAGCAACAACAACCAACGAGCTAGCCTACCCGTAAGTGCTGGTTTTCGAAGAGATATTTGATGGGATCTAATATTGAAACCAACATTACGGAGTGAGCTAACAGGTAGTGCCGCAGCTTCCTGGTAGCCAATACCAAGGACAAACAAGCCTTCTCGAGTGGAGTGTAGCGGGCTTCGTAATCCAACATCTTCTTGCTCAGATAATAGATAGCTCTCTCCACTTTATCCTTTGATTCCTGCACAAGCATACAGCCCATCGTAGTTTCAGTCACTGAAAGGTACAAAATCAATGGTTTCCTCAGCTTAGGTGGTGACAACACGGGTGGGTTCTGTAAGTATTCCTTGATCTGTTCAAAAGCAGCTTGGCATCGGCCGTCCCATTGGAACTTCTTTCCTTTTTTCAGGAGACCAAAAAGTGGTTCACAAGTCAAGGTTAATTTTGAAATAAACCGTCTTATGAATTGCACTTTACCCAGAAAGCCTTTCACCTCCTTTTCAGTCCTTGGTGGTGGCATTTCTAAGAGGGCCTTGATTTTGGAAGGGTCGACTTCGATACCTCTCTGTGTAATCAGAAACCCCAGCATTTTCCCCGATGTAACACCGAACGTGCACTTCTGAGGATTCAGCCACAACCGAAATTCTCTGATCCTTTGGAAGAACTTTTGCAAGGGGTGTAGTGGCCCTCTCTTTCTTTGGACTTGACAATCATGTCATCCACGTACACCTCAACCTCTTTGTGGATCATGTCATGTAATATCGTGGTCGCGGCCCGTTGATATGTAGCTCCAGCGTTCTTCAACCCAAATGGCATCACTCTGTAACAATAAGTCCCCCACGGGGTGGTGAAAGCAATCTTCTCCCGGTCTTCAGGTGCCATTACTATTTGATTATAGCCCGAGAATCCATCCATGAACGAAAGCAAAGCATGCCCGCTGTGAAGTCCACTAACTCATCAATATGCGGTAAGGGAAAGTCGTCCTTCGGACTGGTTCTGTTCAAATCCCTGAAATCCACGCATACCCGGATCCTGCCATCCTTCTTCGGCACTGGAACAATGTTGGCCAACCAAGTTGGGTATTCAGACACCAGCAAGAACCCTGCGTCAATTTGCTTGGTGACCTCTTCTTTAATCTTGAGGGCCTAGTCTGGGCAGATCCTCCTGAGTTTTTTTAACGGGTCGGGCCTCGGGCCAAGAGGGATCCGGTGCTGTACAATCTCAGGATCGATCCCAGGCATGTCTTCGTAGGACCACACGAAAACATCTTTGAAATCTTTTAATAAAACAACTAAGCGCTCGCGTTCCTCCGAAGACAACGTGGACCCGATCTGGACTAGCCGCGGGTCCTTCTCAGTACCAACATTAACAGTAGTGATTTCATCAACTAAAGGTTTAACAAATCTTCTTGCTCTTGATCAATTAAGCGTTGCAAAACCGGAGGAATTTCTTCCCCGTCGTTTTCATCAAAATTTTGAAAGTCCTGATTATACAATAAATAAATCAAGGGCACAGAAAAGCACTCAGAAACCACATCCATTCCATTCTCATTAAGCATTTCCAAATCGTCTGATTCTTCTGTTACAACACAACTCAAAAGAAAAGAAAAAGACGAGCTAGACAGGACTGTGGTATCTAGGTTATCACCCCCAGGATTACCGGACTCAGACTCAGTCGAGCTGGAACCTGATTCCGACTCACTAGAACTCGGTGGAATCAGATTCGGCCCTACCCCTGACCCAGTGCTGCTTGACAAAATCCCTCCTCGTACTGCCAGATGAGAGAGGGTGCGATGGATGCATCCAAAAGTTTGACGGTAGGCCCCGCAGCCGTTTCATTCCCTATCATGGACACCGAGAAGTTATCCCCCAAGCACTTCTGTACGATCAGAGGATCTGAAAGTAGACAAGCCAGCGTTACCCTCATTTCGATTTCGACGTTCTCAGAATCCACTTTCTTACACTGCTCAACCTCAGCTGTTGGGTCTATCTGCTCTTCGGCAATATCATCCCCGGATAACTACAGGTCAAAGAAGATCTCAAACCTCGGCAGGCGGCTCCTCTCGGCATGCAGCCATGGCTCCGGGAAGTCACAAAATGGAAAGTCCTCCCCCTCCCGGACAAAGCGTCCGTTTAGGGTACCCTGGATGGGTCGGTGCATCAACTCAAAAGGCTTTCCTGCCTTCTTTGCTCTGGCTCTCCCGGCCATCTCCTTGCCCTTCCTCACCCAATCCTCTTTGGTGGGCAGATAACCCAAGCCAAAGGTATGCGGGTTGTGCGGCACTTCGGCCGATACTGCGATGCCTTTCCGGCCACTCTTTCCCAATCCCATCCCAAGGATGTGTCGAAGCTTATTCATGAGGTATATTGATTGTGCGCTGACATACACCCCCTCATCAACAGCCAAGATGTTTTGCATGACTCGAGCCTCAGCCAGAGTAAACCCCGATAAGAACACATCCTCCGTGCCATGCTCGATTTCCAAGACTGGTGTAGATACTTCTAGCGGCGGATGGATAGATGAATTCCCAAAAACAATAGCCACCCCCTTCCCGTGGGGGTATTTCAACATCTGGTGCAAGGTGGAAGAGACTACCTTAACCTGGTATAGCCACGACCGCCCCAAAAGTAGATTGAAGGTTGCGGGAACGTCCAGGACATGAAAGTCAATCTCGTGTTGTCCCAGACCAACCTAGGTCTGAATTTTCACAGTCCCCATCACCTCTCTGCTTGTGTTATCATATGCCCTTATCACCTAGGCTATGGGCACGAAGTCCGTGGGCTTCAACCCAATTGCATATGCTGTCCTTGACGAGCACACGTTAATAGCGGATCTCGTGTCGACAAGAACCACCGGTATCCATTTGCTTCTACATTCCACAGAGATGTAGAGCGGTTTGTTGTGATTCGCGCCCTCGGGCGGCAGTTCTTTGTCAGAAAAGGTCAACATCGAGGAACCTCCTCCCGGAAAGACCAATCCCACTAGCTGTTCAGGCGTGGTGTGTATTGAGAGCTTAGCCTTGTCCATGGCCGATAGAACAGCATGTATGTGAACACGTGAAGCCACAAGCAGTCCCCAGATGGAGATATCTGCTTGTATCTTTTTCAACTATTTCAGCATGGCCTCTTCTTCAAGTAGCTTCTCTTTCTGTCTCTCCGACTCCCTGTCCTTCCCGGACGCTTCTGGCTGATCTAGGTGTGGGGGCTTGAAATACCGCCCACTCCTAGTCATATGGTCAACTTCACCAATGTACCAGGTATCATCCGGTTGATTGCTTCCCCTATCCTCATCCGTGTGGGCAAGACATAGGTTATCGTCCTCCCACCATATTCCATTGGCAGCCGACAGACACCTGTCCGGCTCTGTTACCACTGTCCTTGTACTCACGGTACCCTCTATCCACATACTCCCAGCATCCTCTGTCCTTGTGCACGCGGCACTTTTAATCCCCGCGGGGCCTTGGCTTTTTGGCTCTCTCAGAGTCTTTGATTCCTTCTTGTTCCAACTGTGTCTGTACAGTTTGCTATTCATCATTCCCTATATTCAAAATGCCCAAATCCTAAGTGAAATTCTTGGCACCAGCGCTCTCCGATGATGCATTCTGATCTCCGGCCCTTCCGGCCACAATTGGTGTCCTTGCCCCTGACGGGCCCTCTTCCAGCTGAGATTCTTTAGCAATATCTGATTGGTTGTCAAGCCACCCTGTGACCTTTGCCGACTCCTCAAAATCGAACCAGTTGACTGTTATGTTCCCGGATCTTGTTCGTTGAAAATCTGGAGGTCAACGATGTCCCATTCCAGAACTGCTAAATCATCTATCCTCTAATCAAGTCCATCCCCTGTAGTACACAAATTTCTGCCCCCACCGGCGATTCCACATTTGGCCTAATCTGACCTGCTGACGCAATGTAGTCACTCAGATTGTGCACCTCCTCAGTAAAGCTTCTCAATTCCTCAGTCCCTGCATCCACTGTACCACTTTCTTCTGAAATCATCCATGTTCCATCTTCGATGGTCACCACCATTGGTTGAGGTTGGGTTTGGGAGATGTCCAACATACACAAGTCAGTGCTGTTGGGAAGGAACACCTCTGGCTTGGGTAGGTGAGATGGGGTGATATATGTGCTGGGGTCGTATGACATGACCCCAGTTTGGATAAAGTTGATTCGTTTGGGAGGTGGAGCTTGGTTGTGTGGTGGAAGAGGGTTGGTTGTGATGTTGGGTTTCTTTGGAAGCACAATCACCCTATTATCAATGAGGTCTTGAATCTCATGACGTAATCGGAAGCATTGATCGGTGTCATGACCGTGCTGTTGGTGGAAAGTGCAGTACTTGGCTGGCTTATAGGAGGGGGTATTTTTCTGGTAACGGTCGCGGCTCTAGGGGCTTTAAATGCCCTTTCCTAACCAAAACTCCTAAAGCCTTGGACAAGGACATATATAGTGGAGTGAAAGTTCTTTGGTTTTGGGTAGGTATCTGGCTGTTTGCAAACTACTACCGAAAACACCGGTGAATGGCGTAGCTGCAAGGGTTCTTGGGGGATTGGTGGTGACCATGCTTACTTCTGAAGCTCTGGTAGTTGCGGCATTGCTTGTGCATGTATTGGTGTTGCGGTTGAAGGTTCTCCTGGGTTGCTCTTTGTCTTGGTCAATCAGACCCTGTTTCATCGCATCTTCAATTTGTACCCCCATCTCATACAAATCTGAAAAGGTGGGGAAAGGGAGCACGATCATTTTCTGCATCAGTTTGGGTTGGAGATTGCGCACAATCATCCGAATCTGATCCTTGTCAGTGGGCCTAGTGGTCATCATTTGGGCCTTGGCCCTCCAGCGAGTTACGAATTCAGAGAAACTCTCCTTAGTCTCCTACCTTGTTGTCTCGAGATCATGGGTGGTAATCTTGATTTGCGTGTTATAGAAGTACTGTGCAATGAAAGCCTCGGCCATCCCATCCCAATTCCGCTTGACATTGTCTTCCAATTTTGCGTACCAAATGGCCGCCACACCTGACAGGGTCCGGCCAAATAATGAAAGCTTCTATAGTCTGGTGAGGCCCATCGGCCTTAGTATGTCCGAAAATAGATGTAGATGCACCATGGGATCCCCGGACCCATCGAAGCGGTCGATTTGTGGCATCTTGAACCGATCTGGCAGCGTCACAGCCGCGTCGGTATACCCGTCCTCAATCTCTGGGATAGACTTTACCCCTTGGGATTTCTTGAACAACTTCTCAAGCTTGCTCAACTTCAACGTTGTAGGGTCTACCTTGAACTCAAAAGGAGAGTTCGGTTGATTGGTGGGCGTAGGTGCCTTGGATAGTTGAGGTAGAATCGGGGGCAGAGCCGACCCCGTCGGGATGTCTGTATCCTTCTAGATATCTGGGCATTTGGTATCTCTGGATTTGGTGAGGAGCTGGGTAGCGGGACCCTTGGTGAGGGAGGAGCTGATGTGAGGCAGATGCCCCGGTTTGTTGTTGCAGTCTGGCCATTAACTCTGTCTGCTGGGCCATGATCTCGGCCTACTGTTTAGCAAATTCATCTCGACGAACAGCGTCTTCCTGCATGGCTCTCATACTTTCTTGAAGTTGGGGCACCATGTCCTCCATCCCTGCCATGTTCTGTTGATCTAGCTGAAGATCCGGTATATGTTTCCTCTCTGTGGGAGAAACAGAACTCTGATCCCTACTATACTTAGGTGGGGTAGGCAGGGCTCTCTGAACTGACTGCTGAACTGATATCCTCTGCCTAGCTGTCGTCTGTCTGGTAACCGGGCGTAGAGAATGAAACACTGGTAGTCCGTCTACCAGATCCTCAAATCAATGGAGTCGACGACCTCTAGCCAGAGTGCTTGGGGGATATCTGCTTGGTCTAAAGCAATTGTGCTAAACTACCTAGCCAAAAGATAAATAAAGCAATAATAAGGAAATAAACAACCAGACAAACGGACAGCATAAAAGCGTAAACAAACACAACACACAGTTGGCTATAACAACACGCAGTTGATAAGCTGAATAGACTGTTCTCAAACACTGATCATCGTTCCCAAATCACTGCCCCCAAAACTGAATCTGATACCCGCAGATAACTGATTCCCCAAAATACTGAACTGGTGCCCGCAGGCCTGATGCCCAAACTTGCAAACTGATACATGTATTCCTATAGAGACGCACTCTAAAAGCACATAGCAAACAAGTGAGAGCCAAAAACACCCCTATGTTGGGGTAGGGTTTCCCTGTCCTATTTTGTCGAGAGCTAGGGTTCACACTACACACGCAGCAAACAACCTATAATCGGGTAAGCAACCTGTCCTAGTTTAGAATGGTCACTATGGATTTCGAATATGCACTGGGTCGATTGGTCAAAAAGGTGCCCCGTAAAAATCGGGGTTTCTGTTTCCATCGTGGCAGAGCCCATAACCGGTCAGCCTTATGGCACACACAGCCTCCAGCAAACCATTCAGGAATAGCAAATGGCAAACACGGTGTCCTAGGCGCACTAATGCAAATGCAATGCAAAGAAACACATAAGTGTAGTAAAAACAAGATATCATGAGTTCGAGTCAAGCTCTCTAAACCGCCAGCGGAGTCGCCAGAAACTGTAGATGTCCCCCGAACGTCTCGGGAGGGAATCCCGTTTTGTTCATTTAGGCTCACTACAGTTTAGGACTCAATGTCACGGTCATGTATCTAATCTTGCAGAGTGCAATGCAAGACTGATGAATCATCAAAGAGTCCAAATCCGACAATCGTTTTTGACACAGATTTTTTGAAAGAAGTGCCAAACATGGACTGCTTTGCCAGATACAGAGTCACCACCTAAATATTTATTTTGGGGGAATTTAGGAAACCCCCTGACTCGTGCCTAAGGCCATGTGTCCGTTATCATCAAAGTTGCCTCGGCTCGGGAACTTGGGTACGATTGGGGAAGGTCACTTCGTGAGCACCCCCTCGCCCGATCAAAGATCGGCCTCTACTAACCATGATATCGAGTTTTGAAAACCATATGCGCTCTTATTCCGGTTATTAGCCTAGAATTACTATGTGATGAGCACAGCATACAAGTATATACTGGATTGCCTGAGTTGGAACAAAACATTTCATGTTTGTTTTTGAAAGCGGTTTGTGTCAAGACCCAAACCCGCCCCTATGGTTTAGCACCGTAACCGGCCAGTAATCCTAGATTACCGAAGGCCTGCTTAACAGTAATACAATAGTACAAGGTATAGGGGCTTGGCAGAAGCCAAAACAGTAAATAAACAATGTCCAATGAGCTGTGACAGTCTGTATGCCAAAAAGATTTTTCGTACATTTATGCAGAACAGTATGCAAAACATATACAAACATTCAGAACAGGGATCAAGTCCCTATTAGTCAGTACAGTGCAGTCTATACAGTCTATATAATAAACAAAACAGTACAGAAGGGGGAACACTAAACACCCCTAGCCTTAGCTCGGCAGGCTCGGAACCTCGCAGTGAGGCACATAGGTTGGCTTGACAAAACTGGAATTACCCCGATGCTTCTAGCATTGGTTCGGTGCCTGTACACCTTCATATATATATGAGCAGTGAGCTAAAGCCCAGTGAATAACATAATGCGTAAAGAGGTTTAGAATGAATGTCCTTATAGTAGTGAAAACAGTTCATTTCAATCAGTGTTTCAGTTGTTCAGTACAATCAGTCATATGTGGTACATCCATTAGCATAACAGTACAATAAACAGTAGGTCTTAAAGGCCGAACAGTAGTGATGGCCATCAATCAGTAAACAGTAGTGGTTCCACGAGGGAACCGACAGAGATCTCTGTAACAGTAACAGTAAACAGTAGGTGCTAAGGATGCCACAGTACAATTCAGAACACAGGGCATACATTCATTCAGTAAACAAAATCAGTTCAGTAAATAGTTCAGTTCAGTATTCAGAAGATAATCTTTTTGAACATATCTTTACACAATTGTTACTCACTAGGCTTTAGCTCACTGCTCATATATATATGTAGGTGTACAGGCACCGGACCAATGCTAGAAACATCGGGGTAATTCCAGTTTTGTCAAGCCAACCTATGTGCCTCACTGCGAGGTTCCGAGCCTGCCGAGCTAAAGCTAGGGGTGTTTAGTGTTCCCCCTTCTGTACTGTTTTGTTTATTGTATAGACTGTATAGACTGCACTGTACTGACTAATAGGGACTTGATCCCCGTTCTGAATGTTTGTATATGTTTTGCATACTGTTCTGTATAAATGTACGAAAAATCTTTTTGGCACACAGACTGTCACAGCTCATTGGACATTGTTTATTTACTGTTTTGGCTTCCGCCAAGCCCCTATACCTTGTACTATTGTATTACTGTTAAGCAAGCCTTCGGTAATCTAGGATTACTGGCCGGTTACGGTGCTAAACCCATAGGGGCGGGTTTGGGTCGTGACAGAGTGGTATCAGAGCGATACTTAACCACGAGTTATACCGCACACACGTGTCCAAATGAGCTATAGAGTGTCCTAGAAAAGTGATTAGGGCATTACATGAGCTGAAGAGTATGTGGTTATGACATGACTGGATATGTGCTAATGTGTCAAACTGTTTAAGTATGCAACTGTATATGCTTATAATTGTTATAACTGCTTATAGTGAAATGGATAATGCAAATGAATCTGAATCCTCATCCACTGAGGCAAGAATGGCAAGAATGGAAAGAATGATGGAACTGTTAACTGCAAGATTAGAGCAACAACAGAACCAACAGCCCCTACCTCCTCCTCCGGTACAGCTGGAACAGAATGTCAATGTGAATGATGGGGACATAATTGCTCTTACCTGTAGACATCCCATTTTTGACCGTCCTCAAGACTTGGACGTCACCGTTGGAACACTCGGTGATTATCCATGTTTGTGTTCGTTTGGAGTTCCCGGAGTTCTCGGCCCGCGCGCCGTGCCTCAGGACCTCCGGACTCGACCGTTTGTGTTTGGTTTTACACCAAACACTTGTGTTTTGCCGTGGAAGGGCAGGAATGCTTTGTGAGGCATCCCTACACACCACCGGCTGGGGCTAGAGGCCACCGGCTGGCTAGAGTTTCCATCGGTACTATATTGTGCCGGTCGGCATTCTTTTGTGCCGGTCGGCACTAAATTTTGTCAAAATGACATTTTTGGCCGGCCGGACACTGTGCACTTGCTTTCTGAGATATTTTCAGACAGCTGTGTGCCATTGGCTTCCCCTCCATACACGTGTATGGAGGGATGAGCCCTTGGTTGCTTAGCTTGTAAGTCTTACAAGTTCTATAAGAGGAAGGCTCTTCTTCTTGGCTTAGGGTTGGATTTCTTGAGAGGTTTTCAGCCATTTTAGACAGAGAGGAAGCTCTGGTTTAGGTTAGGGAATACATATCTATCCTATATCTATCCTTCTCTTGTTAAACTAGGTGTTTTGTGCCTTACTTTTGCACACTAGCACCTAGTGTTTCACCTTTCTCTTGGGACAGAGGTTCTAGAGGTTGGTTTTTGGTGATTCTTGGTTGGTTTGAAGCTCAAAGAAGCCATCACACCATCTTTGTTGAAGAAGGCTACAAGGGTAAGAACTTAACTCCCTTTTTACCTCATTCTTGTACCTTGTTTTTACTTGGTTTAAAACATTTTTTGAGCTTAGTGTTTGGCACAAAAAAGTTCTGATTTTTAACCCTCTTTGTTGTATATTAAGAGTGTTTAGTGGTTTGGGTAGGTTTGACCACCCTTAGGCCTTGAAAAGGTCACTTTTTGTGTTATTTTGTGAGAAATCCGAGATTTTGGTGATAGGATCTCTTCATCACTGAAATCTTGAGGGATTTCAGTGGTGAAGAGCATGCCTTGAAGTCTCAAGAAAGGGGAGGGTCACCCCCTCTCCTTGGTGTCCTTGAAAAGGGCAAACTTTGCTTCCTTATGGAGCTTCATGCTCGAGTGTGTGTTGAGCATGTTTGACTTGTTTTCCATGCTTATATTTCCATGTTATAACATGATTTCAAGTTGGTTTTGGTCTCTTATGCATGCTTAGCATAGTTATCATGTAATGCCTTGTTATGCCTTAACATGCACCAGGTTGTATGCCTTCATTTTTAGCATGTTTTAGGCCTTGATTCATGAAGCTTTTGTGCTTATTTTAACATGTTTTAGGTCTGACCATAGTTATTTGGTTTGATTTTAGCATGCTTAATATAGCTCCTTTGTATGGTGGCTTGTTGGTCTCAAGTGTGTGCATGTGTAGCATGTGTCGTTTGCATTATTTTGGTGGTTTGGGGCCACTTGACATGCAATTTCAGTCCCCTTGGTGTGCTTGTATGCTTGCCTTAGTGGCCTTGTTAATGCTTTAGGAGCATGTGTTGTATGCCCCTTGTTTTGGCTTCAATGCATGCCTTTGATTTAATGACTCTTAGATGCCATCTAAGTAGCCATTTGGCTTTGTTTTGACATGCTAGAAACCTGTTTTAGGTTGATTAGTGCATGCCATGTATGTTTGTGCAAGGTGTGGTTTAATGCCCTATTAGCTTGCCTTAAGCCTAGGTTATTTGCATGCTTTGTTTGATTTGATTTATTGCATGATTTGGCATCATGTTTGAAATGAATTTGAGAGCTTTTAATGCATGCTAATAGTCCATGTTTGAATCATCTCAAGTGTGCTTGAATGTCGTTTTGTTTGTGCCTTGGAGTGGGTACCTTAACATGTGCATGCGGGTGCGTGTCTAGTCTCCATTTCTAGGCACTTTAGTCACTGGTTTTAGGTCCTTTTGAGTTGCCTAACTCATGTCTAAATCCATTATTCCATTGGTTTGCATGCTTGCTTCATATGCTCGTTTGTATGCTTGCATGAGCACCTTGCATTGTTCATATTGCATACTAGTTTGCCATGCTTAGGGCTTCATCATATTGACATGCATGCCAAGCCCCTTTAAGTGAGTTTGATGGAGGTTTGACACCCTTGTTTGATTATTTGGTTTGCATGCATTTTATAGTAAAGTTGCATTCTTGATTCTTAGGGCCATCATGCATGAAAATGCGCGATTGGTGGTCCGAGGATCGAGGCACATACCCCATTGAGTCATTAACATGATGTGGGATGTGTTTTGTGCATACATACCTTGAATTACCTTGCCATGCATAGTTTGTCCTCTGCTGCTGTGAATTGCAGGATCTGCAGAACATTTTGTGCCGACCGGCACTTTTTAGTGCCGACCGGCAGTGTTTTCCCAGCCGATGAAACAATTCAGTGCCGGTGGCCTCCTCCTTCAGCCGGTGGTGCTCTGCCCCAGCCGGTGGTACTCCCCAGTGCCCTGAGAGGCACTCCTGGGACTTTGGCAATTTTCAGAGGAGGAAAGCAGGGGAAACAGAGGCAATCCGTGCATGGCAGTGTGGTTCCGAGCCAATCCCGAGCGCGTGTTGCATCCGGACCTCATCCCGAGGCGGTTTACTGCTTTATATAGATTAATTAATTTATTTGATTAATTTAGTTAATTTGTAATAATTAATTTGCTTGCGTAGTTAATTAATTTGTATTATTTTTTTTGGTCCCTCCGAGCGAGGGCAAAATTGTAATAAGTGTGTGTGAGTGGGTGTATGTCTTCCAATCCCCATTTCTTTCTTCCCTTTTATTTACCTGCTTACGATGGTAGATTAGGGCACATCTAAATTAGCATACCTTATGCAATGTATGCGTGCATCCATGCATTTGTTAAACATGCACCGGGCTCGGTACATCATTCAAACTGCCCCGTATTTTCAATTCCAATTTGAATACGTGATAGTTGTTGCATTTCATGTGCCATGCTTAGGATAGCCGAGCCTGTCTAGATTACATTCCGTATGCGATGCATTAGTCACTTAACATAAACTAGGTCATGCATGTTTTGCTAACCGGGTTTCTTGTTTTGGCACGGAGTACGATGTAAGTTTTATGCTTTAGCATGTCACATGCGTGTGAATGCTAACATGACAGCATGATTACCATGAGGCTAGTTGCTTATGTGATATAAACTGCTTAAATGCCTGTGGGTGGAGGTCAAATTACTTAAATTGGGATAATGCATTAAAACTGTGAGTTTTAAGCCCACTAGATAGTGGCAAAACCATCTTTTTCTAAAGCCCACTTGAGGGTGGCAAAACCTGCATTTTAGCCTACTTGCGAGTAGCAAATCATTTTCAAAACAAACTTACAATGTTTTGTTCCAATTTAGGCGATTTGGTCTATACTTGTTTGCTGTGCGCATAACATAGTAATTCTAGGCTAATAACCGGAATAAGAACACATAACGTTTTCAAAATTGGGTATCACGGTTAGTAGAGGCCGGTCTTCGGACCGGGCGAAAGGGGGTGCTCATAGCTGACCTTCCCCGATCGTACCCAAGCTCCCGAGCCAAGACATTTGGTGATGACGGACACGTGGCCTCCGGCACCGAGTCAGGGTTTCCTAAATTTCCCATTTTAAAAATATTTAGGTGGCGACTCTGTAATCTGGCAAAGCAGTCCATGTTTGGCACTACTTTTCAAAAATCTGTTTTCTCAAACGATTTGCCAGAGTTGGACTCTTTGGTTCAGATTTAGAACCGCAACAAACAAAAAAGGGAGTCCGAACTGTAGCGAGGTCCCACGCGGGCGCTGTTACATTACCCAGAAGTTCAGCAAACTGAAACCGCCATCCTTTCAGGGAGGCCTTGAACCGTTAAAGGCTGAAGCTTGGGTTTTGGAGACTGAAAAATTGTTTGTGGTTTTTCCATGTTCGTGGTTTTTCCATGTTCGGAGGCACACAAAGTATTGTTAGCTACCTTCACCTTGCAAGAGGAAGCCAGAAGGTGGTGGATGCTAGTCCGTGACCCCAACACCGTTCTGACATGGGCTCAATTCAAAGTAGCCTTCTTTGAAAAGTACTTTCCTCAGTGTGTCAGGGACAGAAAGGTGACTGAATTTGAGCAACTGAAACAAGACATTATGTTAGTGGCAGAATACGAGACAGAATTTACTGAACTTGCTAGATATGCACCACACATGGTGGACACCGACTATAAGAAGGCCAGGAGGTTTGAAGGCGGCCTTAATGTTGCTACACTGGATCGAATTAGTGTTTTGAAGCTACCGAGCTATGTGAATGTTCTTGACCGAGCTTTGATGGCTGAGTCGAACATCGAAGCTGTGAAACAATTTGAAACGCCGGTATCTGAATGGCGTAGTAAAAGGCAAGGTTTCAAGTTCAAGAAACGCAAGCATAACCCATCAAATAAGAAACAGAATACGGGGTCAACAATTAGCCCCAGCCAAGGGAGTGGTTCCATACCACCTTGTTCCGAATGTGGTAAGAATCATAAGGGAGTTTGTTATAAACTATCTGGTGCTTGTTACAGGTGTGGCAAGGTGGGCCACATGGTTAAAGACTGCCCCTTTGCTCCGCAGACTAATAGAAAAGTTGCACCAAGCGCAGCAGCATCAACTGTAGCGCCAAAGCCTAACCCCAAAGCTACCGGGAAAGAGCCTATGAGGCAAGGCCGAGTGTTCGCTCTAGTACCTGGAGACGTGCAAAATACTGAAACCGTTGTGTCAGGTATCCTCTCTATTTGTGCTCAAAATGCATATATACTGATTGATTCGGGGTCTACACGCTCATATGTATCGCATGCTTTTTCACGGAAATTGAGTAGACCCTTAGAACCCATGAATTATCTGTTAGCTGTATCATCACCTATTGGGGGATCCATGACATGTGCTTATATGTACCCTGCATGTGAAATCATTGTTGGGGATATGCATCTGTTTATTGATTTACTGCCATTGAACATTGATCACTTTGATGTAATATTGGGGATGGACTGGTTACAAAACTATCATGCTACCATTGACTGTGTGACAAAGCAAGTTGTCTTCCGTCCACCTGGGCTACCCGAATTTGTGTTTAATGGGGTTGGAGTAGTACCTCCTCCGTATTTGATTTCTTCTGTGAAAGCTGTTAAACTGATTAGAAAAGGGTGTAAAGGATATCTGTGTTCTGTACTGACTGTATCTACTGATGATAATGTTAAAACTGATGTGAACTGTATTCCTATAGTCAGAGAATTCCCAGATGTATTTCTAGATGATCTGCAAGGGGATTTGATTGACAGGGAGATTGAGTTCACCGTTGATGTGATTCCGGGTACACAGCCTATATCGAAAGCTCCCTACAGAATGGCTCCAACTGAATTGAAAGAATTGAAAGTACAATTGCAAGAACTGTTAGACAAGAAGTTACCAGGCCCAGTACTTCACCGTGGGGCGCACCGGTTTTGTTTGTAAAGAAGAAAGACGGCTCACTGAGACTGTGCATTGATTACCGTGAATTGAACAAGGTAACTGTGAAAAATAAATACCCTTTGCCGCGTATTGATGATTTGTTTGACCAGTTACATGGTGCTCAAGTGTTTTCCAAGATTGATCTCAGATCGGGGTACCATCAACTGAAAGTTAAACCAGAAGACATTGATAAAACTGTTTTTAGAACGAGGTATGGACATTACGAATTTTTAGTCATGCCTTTCGGAGTTACCAATGCACCTGCAGCATTTATGGACCTCATGATAGAATTTTTAAACCGTATCTTGATGACTTTATTGTGGTATTCATTGATGACATATTGATTTACTCCAAGAGTATAGAAGAACATGAACATCATCTGAGACTTGCCCTACAGACCCTAAGAGAACAGAAACTGTATGCTACACTGTCTAAATGTGAGTTTTGGCTTGATCATGTTATGTTTTTGGGGCATGTTGTTAGCAAAGATGGAATTTCTGTTGATCCGCAGAAAATTGAAGCCGTAATGAACTGGCCTAGACCAACAAACGTGACAGAAGTTCGAAGCTTTTTGGGATTGGCTGGATATTACAGAAGATTTGTCAAGGATTTCTCCAAAATTGCCTTACCATTGACTCAACTGACACAGAAGGGGATATCATTTGACTAGACTGACCAAAGGGAATCAGCGTTCCAAGAGTTGAAAACTCGATTGGTGACTGCACCGGTTTTTACCTTACCTTTAGGTACGAATGGTTATACTGTTTTGAGTGATGCTTCTCATAAGGGTTTGGGATGTGTTTTAATGCAGAATGGGAGAGTTATTGCTTATGCTTCCCGACAACTGAGACCACATGAAAAGAACTACCCAATCCATGATCTAGAACTTGCAGCAGTAGTGTTTGCACTGAAAATCTGGCGTCACTATCTGTATGGGGCAACATGTGAAGTATATACCAACCACAAGAGTTTGAAATACTTCTTCACCCAGAAAGAACTGAACATGAGACAGCAGAGATGGCTAGAATTGATCAAGGATTATGACCTACAGATTCTGCATCACCCGGGAAAAGCCAATACCGTTGCCGATGCACTGAGCCGAAAGTCGATTGCAAATTTAGCTTGTTTGCTCACTGGACAGAAAGAGTTGCTTTGTGACCTTAAAAAATCTGGAATTGAAGTTGTTTTGAAAGAACAAGGTGGAACAATAGCTGCTATTTCTGCTCAACCGGCACTGATTGAAGAGATTAAAGAGAAACAGCAACAGGATGACTTCTTAAGGAAGATCATCGAAGAAATGGAATCTAAACCGAGACCGGGATTCAAATTTGAAAACAATGTACTGAAATTTCGAGAAAGACTGTGTGAACCGAATGATCCTGAATTGAAAAGAAGAGTTCTGCAAGAAGGCCACAATTCAAAATTTTCTATCCATCCGGGGAATACGAAGATGTATCAAGATTTGAAACTGAATTTCTGGTGGCCGGGAATGAAGAAAGAAATTGCCGAGTTTGTATCAAAATGTCTTCATTGCCAACAAGTCAAAGCTGAACATCAGCGACCCGCAGGCTTACTGCAACCCTTACCCATACCGGAGTGGAAATGGGAGCATATCACGATGGATTTTATCGTTGGATTGCCTCGCTCTAGGAAAGGTATGGATTCAATTTGGGTTATTGTTGATAGACTGACTAAATCTGCTCACTTCTTACCTGTCAAGACAATTTATAATGCGGACAAATTGGCTATACTCTATATTGATGAAATTGTTAGACTGCATGGAGTGCTTGTGTCCATTGTTTCTGACAGGGATTCGAAGTTTACATCGAGATTCTGGCAAAGCCTACAGACTGCAGTAGGTACCGAACTGAGACTGAGTAGTGCCTATCATCCTCAGACAGATGGCCAGTCAGAAAGGACCATCCAAACTCTGGAGGATTTGCTGAGAATGTGCATCCTTGATTTTCAGGGAAACTGGGAAAGCCATTTGCCATTAGTTGAATTCGCCTACAACAACAATTATCATTCAAGCATTGGTATGGCGCCTTTCGAGGCATTGTATGGCAGGAAATGTTGATCTCCAATTTGCTGGGCAGAAGTTGGAGATGGGCCTTTGCTTGGGCCCGAGATTGTGTACGAAACGACTGAGAAGGTGAAACTGACACAACAGAGACTGAAAACCGCATAGAGCAGACTGAAAAGTTATGCGGATGTCAGAAGACGGGACAGAGAGTATGAAGTGGGTGATCACGTCTTTGTGAGAGTGACACCGATGAAGGGCCAGACTCGTTTTGGAGTCAAAGGCAAGTTAGCGCCAAGATATGTCGGACCGTATGAGATTCTTGAGAAAATCAATCCGGTGGCGTATCAAGTTGCGCTTCCTCCTGAAATGGAGCATATGCATAACGTCTTCCACATTTCTATGTTAAGAGATTATCTCCGGGATCCTTTCCATGTGATTGAGCCTACTCGGGTAATGTTGAGCGATGACTACACTTACGAGGAACAGCCTATACAGATTGTGAACAGACGGATCAAGAAACTGAGAAACAAAGAGATCCCGTTAGTGAAAGTTGATTGGCAGAACCATGGTGGCATGTATGCCACTTGGGAAAGGGAAGATGACATGGCTAAGAGATACCCTGAATTGTTTCCACTGAATCCTGTTTTCTTCCAGAATGAAGGTAACTCGAGTTTAGAGGACTAAACTCTTTTTAAGGAGGGGAGACTGTAATGACCCTCACACTGATCACTGATTAATTACCGATTACTGCTAAACCGAGAATGATTATGATTGGTAATTGAACTGGCTGGATTGCTGAACCGACCGACTGAAATCTGAAACTGAATTGACTGCCTGTATCTGTTTGAATTGCATTTTATCTGTTTGACTGTTTAATTATCTGTTCAGTTTGTTTTGCTTAAACTGTTAATTGAAGGCCTTATCGGCGGCCGAACCCAAAATTGATTGATGTTCCATGATCAGTAGAATTTATGTGACTTTATGGTATATTTAGTTGAAATGTGTTTTGGTACGATTAAATTAGATTAAACGAGCCAATTCCATAGTTTAACTTATTTACATGTTTGCCATTGTTAGTGGCCCACTATATGAACCATATTTGAGGCTTTGTTATACACTTACCAACACATTTCATCAGCCACATTGAGAGCTCTAGCCAACCAAGGGAGGGAGAGAGAGAGAAATAAGAGAATTGTGAAATCAACTAGGAGAGTGGCTTGAATTTTGGTAGAATTGAAGGTTGATAGCAACATTGAGCTCCCACACCTTAAATTCAAGACTTAGGTAAAGGATTCACCTTCTCATTGTTGTGTTTAAGTTCCTTCTAGCATGGATCATGGTAGTTTAAAGAGGTAAGGCATGAATTGGTTCAAAAGTGTTGAATTAGAGCTAAATTGTTGCATGCATGTACATATCTCACATTATTGGGGTTGTTCTTCAAAGATTTTCACATGCATGTCCATGTTAAAGTTAAGAACCATGATTTCATCTTGTTTTTGGAACAATTGGCTCACTAGAGCATCAAATTGAAGCTTTGAAATGATTTGAATTCATGCATGTTTGCATGTTCTTGTTGTTCATGAAAATTGGTTTGAAATTGAGTTTGAATTAAACACCCTTGGGCTTTGATTTCTCAAATTGAGCTTTGAATCATGTTGTTTTAAGTGTTTACAAGTGTTTTCCAGGTTTTCAGCCCAAGAGGATCGAAAATTTTGCATTTAAACTTGATTTTGAGCTTGGGACTCAATTCTGGAATTTCCAGATTTTGGGCCTACACTCGAGCGAGGAAGTCCACGCTCGAGCATACACTCAGTGATCGTGCATTCCGCTCGAGCGAGAAAAGTTACGCTCGAGCGTGAAATGCGAGCATCCAGTACTTTGCATGAGTTCACAGTCTGCTCGAGCGAGGAAACTCACGCTCGAGCAAGGACTTGTGTCTTACGCTCGAGCGAGGATCGAGCGTCCATCGGGCGTAAATTCTGAGCATCCAGTATTTTTACTATAGCACACAGTCCGCTCGAGCGACGGAATTCACGCTCGAGCGGAGACCCTTTGTCTGCATGTCCGCTCGAGCGTAGAAAGCCACGCTCGAGCGAGACCCCTGTTTTCAACAAATTTTGTAAAGTGTTCAAAAGTGCATCTTTGCATCCTCTTTCCATCCTAGACATTCCTAGGGCATATTTAAGGCATCTTAAAGAGGATATAGATGTAGAACACACCAAGGCAAATTTAGGGATTAAGTTATTATCTTTTCCAGCTGTGAAACTTAGTGTGTGTTCGATCTGTTAACTGTATAGGGTTCGCATTCCGAGGAGACGCTCTAGCTTACTGTAGCCCAGAACTCTGTGAGTAACAATTGTGTAAAGATATGTTCAAAATGATTATCTTCTGAATACTGAACTGAACTGTTTACTGAACTGATTTTATTTACTGAATGAATGTATGTCCTGTGCTCCGAACTGTACTGTGGCATCCTTAGCACCTACTGTTTACTGTTACTGTTACAGAGATCTCTGTCGGTTCCCTCGTGGAACCACTACTGTTTACTGATTGATGGCCATCATTACTGTTCGGTCTTTAAGACCTACTGCTTATTGTACTGTTATGCTAATGGATGTACCACATATGACTGATTGTACTGAACAACTGAAATACTGATCGAAATGAACTGTTTTCACTACTGTAAGGACATTCATTCTAAACCTCTTTACGCATTATGTTATTCACTGGGCTTTAGCTCACTGCTCATATATATATGTAGGTGTACAAGCACCGGACCAATGCTAGAAGCGTCGGGGTAATTCCAGTTTTGTCAAGCCAACCTATGTGCCTCACTGCGAGGTTCCGAGCCTGCCGAGCTAAGGCCAGGGGTGTTTAGTGTTCCCCCTTCTGTACTGTTTTGTTTATTATATAGACTGTATAGACTGCACTGTACTGACTAATAGGGACTTGATCCCCGTTCTGAATGTTTGTATATGTTTTGCATACTGTTCTGTATAAATGTACGAAAAGTCTTTTTGGCATACAGACTATCACAGCTCATTGGACATTGTTTATTTACTGTTTTGGCTTCCGCCAAGCCCCTATACCTTGTACTATTGTATTACTGTTAAGCAGGCCTTCGGTAATCTAGGATTACTGGCCGGTTATGGTGCTAAACCCATAGGGGCGGGTTTGGGTTGTGACAGTTTCCTACTCGCAAGTAGGCTAAAATGTAGATTTTGCCACCGTCAAGTGGGCTTAGAAAACATGGTGATTTGCCACTATCTAGTGGGCTTAAAACTCGCAATCAATGAATTGTTCCAATTCAGATGATCCAACCTTCACCCACAGGCATTCAAGCAGTTACATCACATAAGCACATAGCCACATGGTAAGCATGCTATCATGGCAGTCACTCACACGCATGCAAGGATGCTAAAGCATAAACACTCACCGAGTAATCCAAGCCAAAACAGAAACTAGTTAGTAATCAATGCATGATCCTAGTTCATGTTAAGATGGCTAATGCAACACATGCAAAATGCAACTAAGATGGGCTCGGCTTTTCTAAACATGGCATGTGAAATGCAATAGATAACATGTATTCAACCTGGAATTGAAATACAATGCAGTTAATATGATGCGCCGAGCCCGATGCGTGCAATACGAATGAATGTATGCAAACATGCTAACATGAGGTATGCTAATCAAAACATGACCTGAAACTAACCATAAAAAGCAGATAAGTAAAAGGGAGAAAGACGTGGGGTTGGAAGACATTCACACACGCACGCACGCACTCTTATTACAAATTCGCCCTCTCGATGGAGGGTCCGAAAGAATAATACAAACCAAATAAATAACTAACTACTCTAGCTAATTAATTATTGCAGACCCTTAATTAATTAACAAATTAATTACAAGAATAAACTAAGTACGAAATTAAAGAGACCGGGGCAGCTCCGCCTCGAAATGATTGGTTGATGCATGCTCGATTCGCCTCGCTCAGAAACCCGTTGCCATGCCCACGATCGCCTCTATTTGCACTGTTTCATGCCTCTGAAAGCTACACAAATCCCAAGACTGCTTCTGAACCACTCCCTGAGCATCGTGGGAGGTCACCGACCAGTAGATAGGGCCACCGACCATTGAAACATGGTAATCGACCATTTGTATGACTATCGGCCAGATATTTTTGGTCGATCGGCACTTGATGTAGTCGGTCGGCCAATGATTCTTGCAGAATCCTATTTTGTTGCAACAGAGGACAGACAGTGCATAGCAAGGCATTTTCAAAGCAATGTGTGCACGACCACCCTCCCTATCATGCTATGAACTCAAAGGAGTGTGGCTTTCGACTCTCGGGCCACCAATCACGCATTTCAAGGCATGATGGCCAAAGGAGCCAAGTGTGCATATCAATGTAAAATGGATGCACAAAACAAATAGATGCCACACACTCTATCATGTTGGATCAAGAGTGGCGGCGACCGAAGATTGAGGCACGTTTCGTCACTTTAAGTACGAACGTCCCTCCTTCCTCACGTTTGGTTTGACGCCCCAAACCAAACACCGTGTAATGCATGTATGCTAAATACAATGCGATATGTAAATGCAATACAAGGTAATGCAATGTAAGCATGCCAGATGCAATGTGATGCAACCTAAGCATGCCAAATGCAATGAGACTCGAGTATGCACACAAGACTAAGGTAGCAAGCATGCCGGATGCAATGCAACCTAAGCATGCAAGTTAAACCAATGTAGCATGGGCACACCAAGTATGCAACAATGTTGTGTAATGCAACTAGCTAAGCATCATGCAATATGCTAGACATGCAAACATGATATAATGCAAGTATGCAAATATCATGAAAGCAAACATGCTTAATGGACCTAAACTAAAATGGGTGGACCTCGGCCATGCCAAAACAATGGCCATAGTACCAACATCATGGCACCAAAAGGGCAAAACTCACACGTGCATGTAAAGACCCATAAGCTAGGCAACAAAGCACCATCCTCAAGCGTGAGCAAGACATGGTAAACATGAGAATGTGGCGATGTAATAAGCTCTGAAATGATGCCAAAAGTGATGCCAAATCACACACATAACACAAGCAAGGCGTGCTAATGGAGTTAAAGTTCAAAGCTAGCCAAGGGACTTGAACCATGACTATGTCAACCAAGCCCCAAAGAGGCAAGGTGACCCAAAACAGTCCCGAGGCAGACCAAAATGAAGCCAAAACACCTATGGAATGAGGCCAAAACATGCTAGAAAGGTGAGCACAAAACATGACATATACAAGTCCAAAAAGAGCAAATGCACTATACCTCTAACAACCGAACATGGCATGGCTTAGACTAATAAAGTTAGAGTTAAAACACATCAAAATAAGCCCCAAAACCCAATGAGAAGGTCTCCCAAAGACCTAATCATGGAGGGACATGCAATGGTCCAAACATGGAGCATGAAACAACACCTCCTCAAAGCATTGAATGGATGGAAAATGCAAGTATGCAAGCATGAAACATGGACTAAAATAGCATGATAAGTGATCCCAAATCACTGAAATAGCCCAAATGAAGCATGCTCATGACTCACACACCCAAACTTAGCAAGCTAAAATGCAAAGTGGCTATACAAAGCATGGCAAGCATGACCCAAAAGACCAAAAACAGAACTCAAGCATGTCACAACATAGCTAAAAGCTTCATGAAGTCAAGCTAAAACATGCATGCACGATGGTCTAAATGCATGATACATATTATGACAATAGAGAGGATTACAAAGCAAGTGCATGATGCATGAAATAGGCTATCAATCTGACCAAAAACAGAGGTATAATATGATAAACTAACACCAAATACCCACCGAAATGAAGCCAAATAAAGCTAAGCAAACGTGCTACCTTTATGAGCCCTAAATGCAAGCAAAGGAGACACAAAGGGGGAGGGGTGTCCCTCCCCTATACATGACTTCAAAACCACTTCTCCACCACTAAAAATCCTCTGGATTTCAGTGGTGAGAAGGTTGAAATAAGGGGGTTCCAAAGCCCAAAGAGAAAGGCACAAAAAGAGGCCAAACAAGGCCTAAGAGGGTGTAAACAACCCCCAACCCAAAAGCAACCTTAAACAAACATCTTAAGCATGAAAATACAGAACTTTTATCAGTTATACACTAAGCTCAAAAAAACATGCAAGATAGGCTAAAAGCTAGTACAAGAAAGGGGAATAAAGAAAGTAGTTCTCACCCTTGAAGAACACTTCAAGAACACCAACTCCAGCACCCTCTTTTGACCAAAACCAACTCAAAAATTATGAGATCAACCCCTTAGCACCTCCACAACCGAAGTATAGTGTAACACTAGGTGCCTTAGTGCAAAACTAAGAACAAAACACCCTTTAGAACACTATTACACACACAAATGCTGAGAGAGGGGGGGGATATAGAGAGAGAGTGATATATATCATATATCAGATCCTTCAACATCTCGAAAGGGAGGGGAGGCCCTCCTTTTATAACAAAACCATTTTACAAAGCTTCCAAGGGAAGCTAAACAAGGCTCAAATCCCTCCATACACGTGTATGGAGAGGAGGAATTGTGCGTGCCAGCTGTTCCAGCTGGCACAAAATATCTGCCAAAAGCAGATGAAAAGGGGTCGACCGGGAAATATGGCCGATTGGCCAAAATAGGTGGCCGACCAACCAAATATAGTGTCGATCGGCCAACACTTTTGGCCGATGGCAATAAAAAGGGGCCGGTGGCTTCAAGCCTTGGCCGGTGGGTTGAGGGGATGGCCAACAAGCCACCCTCTTTCCTTAGGAGCAAAAACACAAGTGTTTGTGCACAACCAAGTACAAAACAAACAAGTCGATAGCCTTGAGGCAAGGCGCACGACCGAAACCTCCGAGAACTCAAGATGAACACGAACATGGATGATCACCGAGTGTTCAAACGGTGACGTCCAAGTCTTGAGGACGGTCAAAAATGGGGTGTCTACACCTTAGTCTTTTTAGGACTAGGAATAGCCACTTTAGCCAAACACCCCCACACTTTTAAGTATTTGTAGGATGGTACTCTTCTATGCCATATTTCATAAGGTGTTTGATTCACTTTCTTTCGGGGTACTTGATTAAGTATATAATTAGCAGAAAGTATTGCTTCCCTCCCACAAGTTCTGAGGTAATCCAAAACTTATTAACATGACATTCATCATTTCTTTTAAAGTCCAATTTTCCTTTCAACAATTCCATTTTGCTAAGGTGAGTAAGGAGCGGTGGTTTGATGAATTATTCCATGTTCTTTACAAAATTCACCAAAAGGTGATTCATATTCACCACTCTATCACTTCTAAGTTTTTTAATTTTCTTACCAAGTTGATTTTTAACTTCTGTTAGGTTTTTATTCTTGGCAATCCCGCTTGACAAAACTCCTTTCAGTTGTACTTTTATTCACTCTTTTATTTCAGTGAGGCTATGAGTTTTTTAGATGCAAATCCAACCCGAATTGTGCCTTGTAGAGAAGTTTCAGAAGATAATTCTTTCATATTTGCCACTTCGCTGACTATGCGGGGATAGAGCTGAGAATTCTAGATTGTACGCTCGAGCAGAGAATGTTTGATTTTAAAAGTATGATCTCCTACAAAATATACTAAGTGGTGTTTTTTTACGCTCAAGCGTGAACCTTGGTTTGGAACATGCGATATAGAGTCCCCAGCTCGAGCATCCATTCCCACGCTCAAGCGGACAGCACGATCTCAACTTCTATAAAATCTCAAGTTGCTCCAAATCTGGGGTTACGCTTCCAGATCTTCTTCTTGGATATTAGAGTTTATATCTGGGGCTATTTTGCTAGTTTTCTTTGATGTTTGATTGAGTATTCAACTCATGGTTTAAGAAGTATACATTAAAGGATTGTTTGTTTATTTATACAAAACATAGAGTTGTTCTTCAGTGGATTATAGGGAATTCGAGCCTGAAGCTTTGGTGGATTCTAGAGTGGCTCATTATTGTGATTTGACATCGGCGTTGTGGATTTAATATTGGGCAAGACAAGAGGTGAACACCGTGGTGGAAGAGGCATATAGGGGTCAGTTCAATTCGGGCGTGGATTCGCTACGTAATTGAGAGTACACTTGTGTAATTCCTTTTGTCTTCTTAGTGAATTGTTTTGTGGCTTTGGCCCGTGGTTTTTTATCACAATTGGAGGCGCTCCAATTGTGGTTTTTCCACGTTAAAATCATTGTGTCGATTTGTCTTGATTGTTTGATTGGGATTATTATTTAATGCTTAAAATTGATACATAATCACAAATCAATATCTAGGGGATTTCTAGATTTTTTGTTGGTATCAGAGCAGGTCGCTCTACTTTTTTTAAAAAAAAAACTTCTAGAGTGAGATCTTGTTTGATTTGTGATAATGGATTCAATTCATAAGGGAAATTCTATGGTTCGACCACCCCTACTTGACAGATCCAATTATTATTTTTGGAAAGCTTGGATGAGATCGTTTTTAAAATCTATTAATAAAAAAGTTTGGCAATCTGTCATGTGTGGGTGGACTGAACCAACGATTACCATTGATAGAGTAACTTTTCCCAAACCAATTGATAAGTGGGATACAATTGATTACCAAAATAGTAGCTGGAATAGTAAAGCTATCAATTCTCTCTTTTGCGCCGTCACACCTGAAGAGTTTTGTCGTATTTGCAATTGTGAAGCCGTAAAAGAGGCTTGGGATATCTTACAAACTATTCATGAGAGCACTCCTTCGGTTAAACGCTCAAAACTTCAAAGGCTCACGTCTAGTTTTGAAAACCTTTCAATGAAAGATAGTGAGACCTTTAATGAATTTTATGCAAAGTTGAGTGACATTGTAAATTCCAACTTCAATTTAGGGGAAAAAATACCGGAATCCAAGATTGTAGGAAAAATTTTGTGGTCCTTGCCCGATCGGTTCCAACCAAAAGTTACGGCTATTGAGGAGGCTCAAGATGTAGACAACCTCAAACTAGATCATTTGGTTGAAAATCTTCAAACTTATGAGGCACATAGGAATTTCAAAAAAAAAAAAACAAAAAGATGTTATTGCTTTTAGTAGTGCTCATAGAGTTGGAGAGGATTCTGATGAGGATTGAAAGATAGATTCTAAGATTATGGATGCTTTTGTAAAACAATTTAAAAAATCTTTTCTGAAAAAGAATCCTAATCTATTGGAATCTACTCATACTCATAAATCCAAAGGCAAAGATAAGCTCAAAATTAATTCTATAGCCAAGAAGGAGAAATGAAAGATACAAGGGAACTTTGAAAGGGTCCAATGCTATGAATGCAAGGATTTGGCCACTTTGCTCAAGAATGCCCCACTCGTTTGAGGAAGAAGAAAACCCTCGCTATCACTTGGGATGATGAATCTGAATCTGATAAAGATGATAGTGACAATGAAGATCAAGGTGAAGAGGGACATAAAAAATTCCTTGCTTTCATGGCAGCTTCCGAAAATGGAGGACGAACAGAGTATCCGAAGAGGCTGGCTGAGTATGTCACTGATGATGAATCCTCGGGGAGTGATAATAAAAAGCTTGAGCAAGCTTATGAAAAGTTGTATAAGGAATCTCTTAACTTATCTAAATTGAATGACATCAAACTCAAAGCCTATGAAAGTGAGAATGTCAAATTAAAGAAGGAGATTTTCGAGGCTAGAAATGATGCCATTAAAATTTCTAGTGATCGACAGGCTCTTTGTGCGAAACTCTTGACTTGTGAGACAAATAAGAATGAGCTATAGCAAATCTATGCAACATATGAAGAAAAGATTGAAAGTCTCGAGATGTCTCAAGTTGCCCTGGAAGAGCTAATCATCAAGAAAGAAGAAGAGCTCAAGTGTGCTATGGCAACCATTGGTCTTTGGAACAAAGGATCAAAGACTTTGGACAATATCATTAGGTCTCAACAAATTTGTTTTGACAAGAGTGGTGTTGGCTTTGATGGTAAGAAAGAGCAAAAATAGAGTGCATCCACGTCGCATAATACAATAACTCAAGGGCAGGGGGAGCACAAGATTCAACGAGAGGAAAGACTTCTCAATCTTCTTAAAGTTGGTAAGGTCAAAGAAAAAAAGGTACATCCTATTTTTATGTCATCATTGTGGTATGTATGGTCATATTTGGCCTTGTTGTTATGAGTTGCATGGGAGAGTGTCTCATAGAGATGGAAGAAATTACAACATCTCGTGGGATATGAGACACTTCATTGGTCGTAATGAGGTTAAGGGTCATAATAGACCTTGATATTTTGATGTGCTTGAGACCAAACATGGAGCTAGTTTGCATTTGCCTAGACCTAGGTATAGAAAGTTGGAAACCAAGTCGAGACAGGTTCCCAATGAAGATGAAGGGAACCACAACGTCAAGACACCACCCAAGAACTGCAATTCTCACAACTTTGTTCATATTAAAGCGGTTTGGGTGAGAAAATTTGACTTGTGTTAATTTGCTTATTCGTTCTAGTTTTTAGGTTTCTGTGTGTTTTCTTTTTGGGTCATTTAATATGTGGTATCATTTAATGTGTGGTTGTTCATTTTCTGTCTTGCTTCGTTTTTTTATTTTTTATTTTTTAAAAAAGAAAAAATCCAAAAAGATTTTCATAGTATGGTTTTGCAAGTTTGAAATTTTTGAGAAGTCCTTGGTACATTGATTTGATGAGAATATCCATTACATGTTAATATGTGTGTGCTTTCTGTGGTCATTACTCATTTTAGAGTGTGTGTACTTTGATTAGTATGTCTTATTCTGTACACACTCTTGGATTAGCAAATATCGGAGTCTTCTACCTTAATGGTCATTTTTCTCTATGGACTCCTGGCATTGATTCTTTTGCTTTTCTAGAGGAATTGATCTATACTAGCATATCATGGGTGATGTTGAATCTCTTAACCACCTTCCATCTTTTTGCATCTCCACGGCTATCCCCTTAATTCTTTGTAGTTAAGGCATGAGGAAAAGGCTACCTTAGAGTCACCAACCAGGCTATCCTTATTGTCTCCATGCTTCTCTGGTTCGGTTTCCATACTCTTGAGCGTGTCATCCGCCACTGAGTGCGCAAAAGAAATAAAGAAAAAATGTGCAAAAAAAAAAAAGGAAAAAAAATGTGCAAAAGAAAGGGAAAAAAATTCTTTGATTGAGGGGGAGCCTCCGTTTTTACTCACCAAATACCCCTTGATTCCTAGTGGTTTGACTTTCCTTAGTTGTACTTAGATTCTCTTGCCGGAGGTCCATCTATCAGATCACTACTAGGATTTGAATCTTGTGTTTGTCGAACTCCAAGAGTCACACACACACTTTTTTCATGGGATCTATGTTTTTCACATAATGCATCACTTTCTTTTATGAGGAATTTTCTAGAGGCTGTGCACATTATGTTTTCAAGTAATTGTGTTTCTTGGATGATCTTGTGTGTTTTAAGTATAAATCTGAAATTCCTTGCTTGCTATACAATATTTTTTTTTCTTTTTATTCATTGTTTTCAGTACAATGTTTGTGGTTGCTTTTAGTGAGGGGGAGTTTGGTTTATCATTGCTAGGGTTTGTTAGCATGTACTTACATTGATTGGTTTCATCAGGGAGATTGGCATTAGTTGGTTTGTATGTTGCTATGCATTGCTTCTTTATTGTTTCCTTCTTGCATGCTACTGCTAATTACATCATCATATCCTTGCTTGTGTGATTTATGCTTTTACTTTCGTTGATTGAGTTTTCTTTGACAATTCATGACAAAAAGGAGAAGTAGTGTTGAGTCAAAAGAAAATTTGTTTTTGAGCGTGTTTGCATGTTTCTGAGGATTTTTATCTATTCATGCTACATGTTCTTAGAATCTCCAATTTACATCTATTCATATTTCCATCTCATGCTTAAAGATAATCTTATCATATGTTTATTGCTTTTTCATATACTCTTGTGGCACTAATAGTTGTTTTGAAGATTGTGGCACCAATAGTTGTTTTGCAGATCATGATATTGAGAAAGAAGTTTGTTTTTGTTGGCTGTAATGGGTTG
>JAPPVO010004733.1:0-26158 GCA_030407325.1 Camellia japonica
AGGATGACTTTCCCTTACCGCATATCGACGAGTTGGTAGATTTCACAGCGGGGCATGCTTTGCTCTCGTTCATGGATGGTTTTTCAGGTTATAATCAGATAGTAATGGCACCCGAAGACCGGGAGAAGACTGCTTTTACCACCCCGTGGGGTACATATTGCTATAGAGTAATGCCATTTGGGTTGAAGAACGCTGGGGCTACATATCAACGGGCTGCAACCACAATATTACATGACATGATCCATAAAGAGGTCGAGGTGTACGTGGACGACATGATTGTCAAGTCCAAAGAAAGAGAGGGCCACTACGCCGCCTTACAAAAGTTTTTCCAAAGGATCAGGGAATTTCGGCTGCGGTTGAATCCTCAGAAATGTACATTCGGTGTTACAGCGGGGAAAATGCTAGGATTTCTGATTACACAAAGGGGCATCGAAGTCGACCCTTCCAAAATCAAGGCCATCTTAGAAATGCCACCACCAATGACTGAAAAGGAGGTGCGAGGCTTTCTGGGTAAAGTGCAATTCATAAGACGGTTTATCTCAAAACTAACCTTAACTTGTGAACCACTTTTTGGTCTCTTGAAGAAAGGAAAGAAGTTCCAATGGGACGGCCGATGCCAAGCTGCATTTGAACAGATTAAAGAATACCTACAGAATCCACCCGTGTTGTCGCCGCCAAAGCCGGGGAAACCGTTGATATTGTATCTGTCAGTAACCGAGACTACGATGGGCTGCATGCTCGCACAAGAATCGGAAGATAAAGTGGAAAGGGCTATCTACTATCTGAGCAAGAAGATGTTGGATTACGAGACCCGCTACACTCCGTTTGAGAAGGCTTGTTTGGCCTTGGTATGGGCTACCAGGAAGCTGCGGCACTACCTGTTAGCTCACTCTGTAATGCTGGTTTCACGACTTGATCCCATCAAATATCTTTTCGAGAAACCAGCGCTTACGGGTAGGCTAGCTCGTTGGTTGTTGTTGCTCTCCGAATTTGATCTCAAGTATGTGACGCGCAAATCAGTAAAAGGAAGAGCGGTAGCAGAGTTCCTTGCCGACCACCCGGTTGAAGGGGATGAAGCAGTTGAGTACCTATTCCCAGATGAAGCCATTCTGCACATCGAAGATGAAACTTGGACAATGTACTTTGACGGAGCGTCAAATCAATATGGGTATGGGATAGGAGTGTTGCTGATAGCACCTGACGATTCCCGTGTCCCTTTAGCATTCAAGCTTCGATTCAAAGTCTCGAACAATGAGGCAGAGTATGAGGCGTGTATTGCCGGTCTAGAGGCTGCCCTAGAACTAGGGGCAAGGCGATTGGACGTCATTGGGGATTCGAACTTAGTTGTGTCTCAAGCGAAAGGAGATTGGAAAGTAAAAGAGGAGAAGATGATAATTTACCACCAGACCTTGGATTTGTTAATTCCGCGGTTTGAAAAGCTAAATTTCACTCACTTAGTAAGAGAGAACAACAGGTTCGCAGATTCGCTAGCAACTCTATCTTCCATGATAGACATCCCATCCGGGGTCCGGATGCGTCCAGTTATTATTGACCAGAAATTTGCACCTGCCTACAAGTCAATCTCCGCCATAGATGAAGTGCAAGATAACAGCCCTTGGTATTACGACATATGGAACTTCTTGGAGAAGGAGGCATATCCATCAGGGGCGAATGCCAAAGACAAAAGGGCAATTAGAAGAATGGCTGTTCAGTTTATCATCTGTGGAGGTAAGTTGTACAAAAGAGGTCATCTGGGAATGCACAAGCTGTGTGTGGAAACCGATGAGTCGAAGCGCCTGATGGAGGCCATCCATGGAGGAGAATGTGGAGCACATATGAATGGGGTGATGTTGGCACGAAAGATCCTCAGACAGGGCTATTACTGGTCTACCATGGAGGAAGATTGTATCGGCTTTGTTCGGCGATGCCACAAATGCCAGATCCATGCAAATCGCATGAATATCCCGCCGTCAAAGTTGTACAACATGACGTCGCCGTGGCCATTTTCAGTATGGGGAATTGATGTGATTGGGCAGTTACTCCGAAGGGGTCGAATGGGCATGAGTTTATCTTGGTTGCAATAGATTACTTCACGAAGTGGGTCGAGGCCCAGTCCTATGCGGTGTTGAAGGCTTCGCATGTCGCGAAGTTTATCAGAAACAACATCATCTGCCGTTATGGAGTCCCGAATGAGATCATTTCAGACAATGGTTCCCACTTCAAGAAGGAGGTGATTGATTTGTTGGAGAAGTACAATGTGGCTTTTCATAAGTCGTCCACGTATCGGCCGCAGACCAATGGAGCAGTTGAGGCCGCCAACAAAAATATCAAACACATACTGCAGAAGATGGTGGAGACCTATCGGGACTGGCCAGATAAGTTGCCGTTTGCTCTGTGGGGCTACCGAACTTCAATTAGAACTTCTACCGGGGCGACGCCGTATTCCTTGGTTTATGGGATGGAGGCCGTTCTACCTATAGAGATTGAGGTTCCGTCTTTACGAGTGTTGGCTGAGTGTCGAATAGCCGAGGCAGATTGGCAGCAGAGCAGGTTCGAGGAACTCATGCTTTTCGATGAAAGGAGATTAAAAGCACTGTACCATGTCCAAGGATATCAACGCAGAATCGCCCGGGCTTTTAACAAAAAAGTCAAGTCTAGAAATTTGAAGGAAGGAGATTTGGTACTCAAAGACAACCGAGCTCCCATCCACGACCCGAGGGGCAAGTTCAGACCTAATTGGACTGGTCCCTATATCATCAAGTCTATCTGGTCAGGTGGAGCTGTGGTTCTGATGGACCTAGATGGCCTAGAGTTCTCCCAACCGATCAACATGGACAAGTTGAAGAAATATTACCCCTGAGAGGCTTGCTAGGCCGAAAACCCAAAAGGGCGACCTAGGCAAAATTCAGAGCACAAAAAAATAGAAAATATAAAAACTGAGCTCGCAAGGTTGAAAACCCGCAAAGGGCGGCCTTGGCAAAAGTTAGAGCGCAAAAGGAGAGTGAAAATACTCGAGTGAACCCAAGCCTGAACTACGTAAGGCTTGATTCCCATCCTCGGGATACGTAGGCAGCTTCATCCTGAAGTTCAGCCATAAAAATTTTCCCCGATCAGCTTTGTCCATTTGATCATCTTGGTCATCTTTGTTCATCAGCATTCATCGCAATCTCCGGCGCAGTGCTATTCAGACTAGGGGCAACTTTCCGTTGCCATGCAGTGCCGCGGTACTATTCAAACTAGGGGCAATTTTCCAAATTGCAGGAATCTGGGGTTGTGCATCTCAGTGACAAATTTCAGGCGTGTCCAGTTCTGATCCATGTCGAAAATGGTTTTGAAAAATTTTAATAAAAGTTGACTTTGTTCAAATTAATCTTTTTACAACCAAGACCATTTTTGGACCAAAGTGGGAAATTTTCAGTACCACAACTTTCAATTTCATTGATTTCAAATAGAGTTCTCCTGCTCTTGCATACAATTGAAGTTGCTTTTTATTACAATCATAAAGAAAACTTGAAAGTACTAATAAAGCAATAAATCCGGGGCATGGTCGAGTCAAATGTCCCCGCGCCCCCTCCCAGAGCTAGTTGAAGCCTCTGATGCCAAAATAGGCCCCTCCTGTGCTTCTTCATTGAGCCAGTCCCAGCACTCGTCAGATAAAGTGTGACTAAAAGTGGGAGCGGGGGCTAGGAATTCTCTGATCCTCCACGCGGTGGCCTGTCGGGTAAGCTGCGCACCTCGGACCGGAAAGGTAACCGGATACTCTATCCCTTTCGGCGGACAAGTCTGATCGTGGCCAAACTGGCGCCGGATACGGATTGGAAAATAGAACACGCAGTGATTCAAGCCGATCAACCGAATTCCAGTCTGTCGAGACATGCTATAACTCATCGCCGGGAGATTGAGCCAAGGGCATCGCCAAGCAATATTGTCTGCGGACAAGCTGCACATCCATTCAAACCACCAACCCTCATCAAGGGCGTCAACTAGGCGTTGCCTGAAGAAGTAGCCACGAGCCGAATATGCCGGACAAGAGTCCACAACCTGCAGTTTGTCCATCAACCACACCTGGGGAGGGATGAAAAATGAGAGAATAAAGAATAGAGAGATGTACGATGAGAGGAAAAGTGAGAAAAGGGTTTTTGTGAGAAAAACCGAGCCTGAGGGCCGAGTGATGTGAGCAAACATAAACGTGAGATGGGATGGGAAACATTACCTGCAGAAATAGTGGACTCCCTCCTGCTAACCTGTTCTGTCTCGGCGATAAAAGGCGTCTAAGCCCAGCAGTGTCTCAGCCAGGATCATGGCAATGCAGCTTTTGCCCTCCTTCAAGCCTTGGGCAACCTCAATCAATCGAACGCTAGACTCTCCGGAGCCTGAAGCAAACAGGAAATGAGACAACACGCACAAGCAGAGGGCATGTCGCCGAAAGCCTTGCCAATGATGGTCACTGCGGTCACCGGCGTCAGAAAATCGATAAACCAGGCTAGGAATATCCAGCATTCCGTCACGAATCAGAGATCTAGCATCGTACATGGTAAGGCCACACATCCGTCCCAAGGCTTGGGCGTGGCCGAAATTGAGTTGAGGCAGAATTTCCTCGTCACGTTCACACTCCATTAAAGCTTGGAAATCTTCGAAGGTAGGACACACCTCTTGCCCGCTAAAGCTAAAGACATGTGTCACCGGATTCCAAAACCTTGCCGCGGCATGGAGGAATGGAAAATGCAGCGGGGTACGACGCAGAGTGAATAGTGCATTTACGCCAAAAGCCCAGAAATTCAGCTTTTCCGAGCCATCCAAGTTGTTAATCCAAGTTGCGAGATTTTGGGCAAGAAATTCTTCCATTCGGAGCAAATCAATGTGGAAATGAGGAGAACCACGAAGTTGAGACCCTTTTGAAGAAGATAAGGTTGAAAGAAGGACAGATGTCAGCATTCTGCTAGTGCTGACAGTTCAGTGCCGACCGGCCAACTTTAGTGCCGACCGACCATCTTTTTTGGCCGATGAATCACTCTTTCGGCCGACGGCCTTTATACACGGCCGGTGGGTTTTCTGTCGGGCCGGTGGTGCTCAAATTGCCCTCTGAGCTTCTTATGCTAGGAACTGGGAAAATCCCACACTTTCGATGCCCTCCAGTGATCAATTCTTACGAGGGTGCGCCCGTTTGCTTATCGAGTTGTTGCATGTTTGCTTATCGAGTTGTATTTCACTCCCTTTGAGTCTTTGTAACGTTTGTCAAGGTGTACTCACATTTGGCTAGTTTGTTGAGTCACCCAACTTTGCTTATCGAGTTGTAATTGTTTACTACCTGATTATTATGATGCGATGCTTTGGTTTTCAAAACACGGTTTCAATTTCAGTCACATTGTTGTGTGATGCCCTGCGATGCGATGCATAGAACGAGCAAATATAACACCTTTTGAACAAACAGTTGTTTCATCCCCATCATATGTTTTGCAAAAACACGCGCTTTCGAGAAATAAAACCTGCCTAAGGCAGTGCAATGTGCTTAAACTCCTAGTAAAAAGGAAAATAAAGCAGAAGAATAGCGGGGTAGCAGAGTGCCGAGTTTGACACCGGTAACCTCCCCCTTTCGGTCATCGTACCTTTTGCGCCCTTGTTTGGGTCAATTAGGAGGTTTGGCACCTTCATTATTCAAGACAATACAAGAAGATGCACTGTCAGAATGCAAATGAATCTTCAAGTTGATTTCAAGCCATTACTTTTGTGAGCGATGCTCGGAACATGCGAAGGATGTCCCTTCTCGTATCCTTTTACATCTTGTGAATTTCAAAAGAAATCATTTCAATTATACTGTGTTGCAATACGTTGCATTTCAATATCATGTTTTATCCTGTTCAATTTCAAGTTTCTTTTTATATACACATTGCATTGTATGCGTGCATTGCTTTACTGATATGTGTTCAAGTTTCTTTTTATACACATTGCATGGTATGCGTGCCATGCTTTACTGATATGTGTTCAAATTCCTTACTATACTCATTGCATTGTATGTGTGCTTTGCTTTACTGATATGAGTTCAAGTTCCTTCCTATATACACATTGCATTGTATGTGTGCATTGCTTTACTGATATGTGTTCAAGTTCCTATATACACATTGCATTGTATGCGTGCATTGCTTTACTGATATGTGTTCAAGTTTCTTTTTATACACATTGCATTGTATGCGTGCATTGCTTTACTGATATGTGTTCAAGTTTCTTTTTATACACATTGCATTGTATGCGTGCATTGCTTTACTGATATGTGTTCAAGTTTCTTTTTATACACTGCATTGTATGCGTGCATTGCTTTACTGATATGTTCAAGTTTCTTTTTATACACATTGCATTGTATGCGTGCATTGCTTTACTGATATGTGTTCAAGTTCTTTTTATACACATTGCATTGTATGCGTGCATTGCTTTACTGATATGTGTTCAAGTTTCTTTTTATTCACATTGCATTGTATGCGTGCATTGCTTTACTGATATGTATTCAAGTTCTTTATACACATTGCATTGTATGCGTGCATTGCTTTACTGATATGTGTTCAAGTTCTATATATACATTGCATGGTATGCGTGCCTTGCTTTACTGATATGTGTTCAAATTCCTTAATATACACATTGCATTGTATGCGTGCATTGCTTTAGTGATATGTGTTCAAGTTCCTATATACACATTGCTTTGTATGCGTGCATTGTTTTACTGACATGTGTTCAATTACAATCTTTTATACACATTGCATCGTATGCGTGCCTTGCTTTACTACATGTGTTCAATTACAATTCCGTATACACATTGCATTGTATGCGTGCTCTGTTTTACTATATGTGTTCAATTCCAATTTCCATACACATTGCGTGCATGTGTGCATTGCTTCACTCACATGTGTTCAATTCTACTATCTTGCTGTACACACTGCATGCATTGTCACGCACTTTCGACTGCATTGTTATGCATATTGCTAACGATGTTGTACCTGTTAAGTTTGATTTCTTTGCAGGCACGATATTGTATGTACGGCTCATTTGAGGCCGGTGCAACCGGACGAGCCGCACAGGTATCGTATCCTCCGTGTGAGACGTATTGAGAATTGCATAATTCTCTTACATCCTTTCTGCATTGTAGTGTAGTTTGGTATACTAGCTTATAACTGTCGCATGTGTGCTTCATTACAGCTTCCTTTGCATGATCATAAGTTATGCTCGGCTTCTTGCATTTTCAGTTGCATTTTGCCCCTGCCTTCGGGCGCATACCTTGTTCGCCTTGTATGTTTGTCTAAGTCTTCGGCCTTGTCAAAAATGGGTCGTCTCTGGGCTTTGACATTCACTCCCGTCATTGTTATGACTTCCGAGTTCTGTCAAAGAGGGGCAACTGTAGACACCCCATTTTTGACCGTCCTCAAGACTTGGACGTCACCGCCTGGACACCCGGTGATTATCCATGATTGTGTTCGTCTCGAGTTCCCGGAGGCCTCGGCAGCGCGCCTCGTCTCAGGACCTCTTGACTCGACTGCTTCGTGTTCGTTTGGCACCAAACACTTGTGTTTTTGCCTTCAAGGGTAGGGAGAGGCTTGTTAGCCATCCCTAAAGCCCACCGGCTGTCCCACACCTCCACCGGCACCCCCTAGTGGCCACCGGCACTTATTTCTCAAAACCTTTGCCGGTCGGCACTGTATTCTGCCGACCGGCACTTTTTTGTGCCGCCGGTGACTGTTTTGGCTGGCCGGTGTGACCCCTTTGCACCCCCAGGGATGGTGCATCCCAGCTGTGACAGCTGGAATGCACTATCACCACTCCCCATGCCCGGGTTTGCACCCTTTGCACCCTTGAACCCCATAAACCTTCTAGAAGGTTGAACCCTTGGTCAAGCTTCTTGGAGAAGCTTGGCCAGCTGTCTTAGCTTCCCTTGGAAGCCAAGACCCTCTTGCACCTCTTGAACCCCCTCTCTTTGCTTAGCCATTAAGTTAAGAGCCTTATTTTGTCTATATAAGGGAGGCTTCTCTCCCTTTGATGGGGGTTGGCCACTTTAGACCTAAAAAAACCAGAGCTTACACACATATCTCTGATATACATCCATATATATCTATATCTCCCTCTCTCCCCTCTTGTGTGTGTGTTTTAGCCCAAAAAGTGTAGTTTTACCTCACTTTTGCACTCTTACACACACTACTACACCTTAATCCGAGATTAGGAGGCTTGGAGGTTTGTTTTGTGTGATCTTGGACTGGTTTTGATCAATCAAAGAGGGCTGGACCTTTTGTTCTTCAAAGGATCTTCAAGGGTAAGAACATTACTTTAGATTCCCCATTTTTGCAACAACTTTCTACCCCTTTTGCTTTGTGTTTTTGGATTTGTGTTTAACATAAAAAAGCTTGTTTTTCCTTGCTTAAGAACTTTCATTAAGGTCACTTTTGTATTAGAGTGAAGCCTCACTCTTTTAGGCCTTGTTTTGGTCTCTTTTGTGCCTTTACTTTGAGCATATTTTTACTTGGTGTGTTTGGTCTTCTCACCACTGAAAACTAGTGTGTTTTCAGTGGTGAGGAAGTTGGTTTCAAGTCTCAAATAGGGGAGGGATACCCCTCTCCCCTTTGTCCCTCTTTGGCCTCCATTTTTGGCTCATGAGTAGTAGCATGTGTGCATGCTTGCATTTGGCTTGATTTCAGAGTTTTTTAAGTGTTTTGGAGCATGTTTAACCTCTGTTTTGGGTCGGATTTGTGGCCTCTAGCATGCCTCTCATACTTGCTTTGAAATGCTCTTTTATGCCTAAAAGCATGTCATGCATTTAGGCCATGTTTCTTGCACATCTTAGCTTGGTTCTATGAGGGTATTAGCATTATATTACCATGTATAAGAGTTGTAAGCCATTGATTTTGCCATGTGTAGTGTGCTTGACATGGTTGCTTTGCATTTTAGGCTTGTAAGCCTTATGCATTTTGGTTCCTAGCATGTTCAACCTTGATCATCCTCATGATTTGGCATCATTTGTGACCTTATTTCAGTCCATAAATCATGTGTGTATGTTTACATATGTGACTATTTTCATGCTCCAAGGGTGTGTCCTTTTGCGCCTAAGAATAGGCCTTATGCATGCTTGTATGCTTAATGCATTTTGGGGGTGCTATGTGAGGGGATTTGGGTGTCATTTTACATGATAAAAGTCTGTTTTTGGTTGTTAGATTCATGCCATGAGTGGTTGTGTTAGTGGTAGTAAGATGCTCTTTTGGTGCCTTAGGTTTAGGCCCATGAACTTGCATGTTTATATAGCATTTTGGTCACCATTTATGGCTTGTTTTGCCACTGTTTTGGGTTTGGTGAGGGCTGCCCCATTGAAGTTAAGTCCATCATTGCATCCTTGCATCATGTTGGTTGCATGATTGATTGATGAGGTTTTGTCACATTCTAACTCTATTGCATAATTGGCCTAGTTTCCATCATATTATCACCTTGAGCACTCTAGCATTTTGCATGCTTAATATGATAGTTGTTTAAAGCACTTGGTGTGTTTGCATTTTAATCCTCATGTTGCATTCATTTGAGGTATGTTGCATACATGCATTCCATGGCTTGGCTTGGGGTTATCAAGCCAAGCATAAAGGTTGAGATGAGTTCACACTTTAAGTGGTGTAACTTGTCTCAACTTTTGGTCACCAAGACCTTTGATCCATACACGATAAGGTTTTGGTCTCATTTGTGTGTTTGCATGCATTGACATTAAAGTGCAACCTTGGTTCCTTAGGCTATCATGCACCAAGGTGCACAATTGATGGCCCTAGAACCAAGAGCCATGTTTCCTTGAGTCCCACACATGATAGGGAGCATTGGCCATGCATAAATATGCTCAAAAATCCACACCATGCACTGTCTGTCTGCTGTTGCTGTCAAACTGTCTTCTGCAGGAATTTTGTTGCCGACCGGCAGGAAAGAGTGCCGACCGGCACTGTATGTCTGGCCGATAGACCTTTTGCAGCCGGTGGCCACCACAAGCAGCCGGTGGCACTCAGAAGAACACAAGGAAGGTATTCTGGGACTCTGGGAATTTTTAGGAGAGGAGGCAGGATAGTAAAAAAGAGGCGAGGCGGCAGTGGCACGGTGTAGGCTTTTCCGGGCAAGTCGCAACGAGCATGCATCATTCGTGCATCCCGAGGCAGGGCTGAAGCCTCCTTTCTTTTATTTACTTGATTTAATTTTAGTAATTAGAATTTTGTAATAATTCATTCATTTATTTCTTGGACTGTATTATTATTTTTGGTCCCTCCGAGCGAGGGCAAAATTGTAATAAGTGTGTGTGAGTGGGTGTATGTCTTCCAAACCCCCATTTCTTTCTATCCCTTTTATTTACCTGCTTACGATGGTAGATTAGGGCACGTCTATTTTAGCATATCTTATGCAATGCATGCGTGCATTTATGCATTTGTTTACATGCACCGGGCTCGGTACATCATACAAACCGCATTGCAATTTTCAATTCCAAATTGAATACGTGCTATTCGCACATTTCATATGCCATGTTTAGGGTTAGCCGAGCCTACTCTAGATTGCATCTATGCTTGTGTCGCATTAGCCACTTAACATGAACTAGGCCATGCATGTTTGCTAACCGGGTTATTGTTTCTGGCACGGAGTACGATGTAAGTTTTTGCGCTTTAGCATATCGCATGCGTGTGAATGTTTGCCATGACGGTATGATTGCCATGCGGCTAAATGCTTATGTGTTATAAACTGTTTGAATGCCTGTGGGTGGAGGTTGGATTACTTGAGTCGGGAATACTCATTGAAATCCGTGTTTTAGCTTACTCGCGAGTAGCAATTTCAAACTATTTTCCAAACAAAACGGATATGCAATGCTTATTTCCAAATTAGGCGATCTAGTCTACTTGTTTGCTGTTGCGCGCATAACATAGTAATTCTAGGCTAATAACCGGTATAAGAGCATGTAATGTTTTCAAAATCGGATATCACGGTTAGTAGAGGCCGGTCTTCGGACCGGGCGAAAGGGGGTGCTCATAGCTGACCTTCTCCGATCGTACCCAAGCTCCCGAGCCGAGACATTTGGTGATGACGGACGCGTGGCCTTCGGCACCGAGTCAGGGTTTCCTAAATTTCCCATTTTAAAATATTTAGGTGGCGACTCTGTAATCTGGCAAAGCAGTCCATGTTTGGCACTACTTTTCAAAAAATCTGTTTTTCTTCAAAACGATTTGCCGGATGTGGACTCTTTGGTTCAGATTTAGAACCGTAACCCAAAGGGAGTCCGAACTGTAGCGAGGTCCCCGCGGGCGTTGTTACAATGTCATGCAATTTTAATTGTTCAAAACTTAACAATTTATTTCAAGGGCGGTAAATATGACTCTGGTAAATACAAAGGTATTAACCGGAATGCTCGACACTTATCCGTGCGGGTTTTTGGTCTTTCACTTCGGACGCTCAAGCCAACCTATTCAATATCATCTACACCACCTATCAAAACTTACCAACGTATTTACCCCAAAACCATTCCATGAAAACTTATTTCTCAACATTCTTTTCTCAATGCAAGTTTTCAAATCAACTTTCAAAGTTTAATGTAATCAAATGAATCGTTATGCCAATAACACAAGATGAATATAAATATTTTTATTCCAATTCATCATCCAAGGAATAACACAATTCCCTCTTCTCAAGTATCTTCAATAATTAGTCATTTCAAGACTATTTCAACGTTTTGAACAATAATTTTCAAAATGAACAACAATTCTCATATTCCCTGAAATTCATCATTTATATAAATATAAATAAAAAATTTTCCAAACATCCATTTATTTTGACACACAAAATAAATATAACAATATCATTCATGGATTTTCAGTCTTTTAAAAAATCCCCAAATTCTAGGTTTTCTCACCAAAACTATATAACTCAAATCTTTTGAAAGAAAACTTTTCAAAATCATCTTTTCTTCAATCAACGAAGATCAAAACCCATAAGATCATTTTAAAAGAGCAAGAGACAAAAAAATCACTCAACTTCTTGAATCAACAATCAATTTTCAAAGCTATCGGAAGATGATTTCGAAAATCATATCAATCTTGCAAAAATATATATATATATATATAACTCTAAGAAAATCCCTACCTCAAGTTTGAAGAAGAATAGAGATGACACCCCAAAATCAACGATGCCTAAACTCGATCTTCACCATACACAACAAAGCCCTCGAGATGATAACCCACTTTGATGAAGAAGCAATGCAAAAACTGAAATGGATATTGAGAAATCAAGATTTTTGATCTAGTTTGTGTAGAGAAATGTAGAGAGAAGGGAGAGGAAATGTTTTTAGAGAGGGAGAGAGATATACAAAAGTGATCTGAAATATCAGATTCACGAACTGATATAACATGGTCCGCTCGAGTGTGGAAAGCCCCGCTCGAGCGTCGAATACACCTTCCCAGTACTTTTGCAGACAGGTCAAACTTTTGGAACCAAACATTCTCTGCTCGAGCGCATAAACGGTTGCTTGAGTGGACAAGCAACTTCGAACGCATTTTACATTTTTGCTTTGAGGGCACTGCCCCTCAACCCCACCAGGGCGCTGCCCTCGGACCTGCCAAGGGGCGCTGCTCCCTGGACCCCCTCGAGCTGACCGAGCAGCTTGATCCCCGACATAGTCAACGAAGTGGAAAAACATGAAAGATACGCTACAATTCGATACAAACATGAGACATTACCTGTTCCAAACACACCGCTACAACCCGATAACCAAAATAAGGGGAATACAGGGAACTAAGATACGTAACACCGTTCAAAACCATACCAACCCGAGCCCGGGACACCACAAAGAGACGGGTCAAAATTGGGATCGCTACAGTGTCTGATCAACGTGATTTCTAGTGAGAATTCCTTGGAAGTTCTAGGACAAGTGATCATCCTTGTTGCCTGGACTTGATTGTGTGGTTTGTTGCTTAACAATATTGATGTGTTGTGTGGTTCTATGTTAGGTTGGTTTCGTGTTGAGGTACGAAGAGTAAGTGCCTCAGGAAAGGGTTAGAGTTCGGTTATTGATGTCTGATGTTGTTATTGAGATAATGAGAGCTGTAGGATAGGTATTAATCTGCAATGAGGGTGACATTATATATTGGTAGAAATGTATATTGACTTATGAGCCTTAAATTGAATGGGAGTGTTTGTGGAACGTGGAATGTGCGAGTTGTATGGTTTACAAGGAGTATGGTTGAAAGGAGATGAGATATTAGAATGGCATGAGGTTAGTTTGAAATTACATAGAATGTTGTGACGGATTTAGGATGGGGTGAGAATTTTGTTTTGCGATGATGTGAGTAGCATTGGTGAAGTGTCACCGTAGGCTAGTAGTTATGTATGAGGGGGTTTGTGGTATTTAAGAATTGAGTGACATGATTAATGTTTGTATAGAGTTTATGAGTATGAAAGACACTTAATCGTTAAATGCTAGAAGTAGTTCTTGAGAAGGAGTGTGGGTTGTAATTACTATAATCGGTGTTGTGCGATTGATGATTCTTTTGTGTGGCTCAAAATGAGTGTTGCTATATCGGCACAAGAATGATGACACTATTGGGACTGGTGCTAATGCAACGCATATTTGAAAAGTCTAATGAGATTCTAGAAACAGGTAGAAGGGTGTAAGAAGCTTCATCTCGGGGTATACGGTGTGAGATAACTTGTATAGTTGGCGGATTAGTGACCTCCGAGTATGGGAGCGGAGTGTTATGAAATTCTTGACTCTGTTAGTATGAGGATAATATATGATGATGACTACGATGATTATGAATTGTGAGATATGAAATGATGTGTGTATTGACATTTGAGCTGTGAAGGTGGCTAATTAGTAATTTGGGCTAGTTTATAGAAATGGATTCTTGCAGTCATTTCCTTTTTGGTTATATTTGAGGATTGGTTTGGGTTAGTTTGTTTTGATGCGAGTTGTAAATGGTGATTTCGATGAATGCTACTTGAAGTTAATTAATGGTTAACTATCTTGGAATTTGCCTAGTTTTGGATAAATAGGGATATGAATGAATAGTGTCTCAAGGGGTACTAGAGGGCATGGAGTCTTACTTGTGCATATATAAGTGTGTTGTTTACGTGAATTTGTGAAACCGCTCTAATTGAGTTAAAAATGTTTGAATGGGAATTGTTATAAGTGCACTTGTGCCAATGTATATATATACTAAATGTTGATATAAGTGTTGACATTTGTAATAACAGGGAGACTTCCCACTTGTGGGAAGCCGTATGTGCGATGTTACTCTTTTGATGCATTGTAGTTGTTTTTGTTCGTTATTAACACAAGTATGTATGGAAATTATGTTGCGATGTCACCGGATGGGTGGTGGAGGTTATTTGGTGATGAATGGAATTCATCGGGGGAATGTTTAGAGTGATGTGGAAAAATGAAAAATTCTTTTTCTTGTGGATGGCCTGGGATGGCACGATAAAATTAAATGTTAAAGACTGAAATATGTTAACGAATGATTTTATCTATTCTACTTTTACGTGCTAAAGGGGATAAGAAATAGATAACGCTGTTAATTGAAATGCAATTGAGAATTATGGTATTGGATCATACAATGCAATGTGTTATTAATTTGTTTTGCTTGTGTTGACTTGGTCTTAGTTTAAGGGTGATTTCTTTTCCTTGAAATTAAGTTTTGGCCATTCAATAGACATTGTCCGCTTAGTTGTTAGTTAGGAAGTTATCATGGACTTTGGGATTACAAAGGATTAGCGTTGCTCCTTGCCCGCTAGATTCCGATGTGTGTGTTGATCGAAAGGTAATCGTGATCACCTCCTTGTAATTTTTCTCATTGGGTATCTTTGGAACACCGAGGTATCAAATCAAAAATTGAGAATTTATCCCGAGTGTGGATCTAGTTTTGAATATTAAAGGGGGGTGTTTCCATTCATGTTTGAGTTTCCTTTTGTTTGGTTTTCTTCATTTCGAGGACGAAATTTCTTAAGGAAGGCAGATTGTGACACTTTGTACTTTTGGGTTTAGAATTGAGGTAAGGTGTAATTGAAAGTTGTTAACATTTGGTGGATTGATGGGTGCTCTCATGTTTCATTTTTGGACTAGGGGTTGTTAAGAATTGGTGAGTATAAGGTTGTTGCTATTTTTGTTAGAACGGACGCAATTTCGGGGACGAAATTTGTTAAGGAGGGAAGATTGTAACGATCCAGAATTTTTCCCTCCGCTCGAGCGGGGGAGTTGACGCTCGAGTAGACTTCTGAGGCTTCCAATACTTTTGCAGTCTGTCCGAAATTCTGAGAGTTGTGAATTCCCACTCGAGCATAGGAGTGGTCGCTCGAGCGGCCGGCTTTGTTGGTCTGCGCACTGAGCGCAAGATTAGGCGCTCAAGCAGTCTGCCTGGTTGAGTTTGAATTTCTGAGACTAGTGGGATTGTTTTTGACCTTTTTTTTATTGTGTTTGGAGCCTCCCTATTTTATTTTGGAACATTGATCGAAGTGGTAACATGATGGTAAAGTAAGATTGCACCAAAAACTTTAATTTAGGTAATCTTCCTAGGAACAGCCATCACTCTTTTACCATTTTCTTTTTCCACACTTTGAATTTGGGTGTGAGGCTAGAACCATTGGAAAGCTTGTTTCTGGGGCTTCAATTTGGACACTAGAACGACCTAAAACGGAGTTCGGATGAGAGAGTTATACCCGTTTGAAGTTTCAGTATCTGTGCTGGAAACAGGTACGCTCGAGCGTGAAAAGAGACGCTCGAGCGTACTACGCGAATTCAGCAACTTAAAAAGTGGTTTTCTAGATCATTCTTTACACTTTCCTTTTCCCTCTTCCTTACCCTCATCCTAAGTCCAAAAAACCCTAAATTTTTTACCCAAATACCTTCCATTCCTCAAAGATTTGGCTAAGGTCTCTTACTAAAAAGTGAAAGCGGCTTGAAGATCTTACTTTTCAACCGATTGAAGTTTGGATTAGTGAAGGAATCTCATCAAAGCTTTGCTCTTTTGCTTGATTCTTGAGGTAGGGGTCCTAGTTCTTCTTTAATACTTGCATTAATAGATAGATTTGTGGTATTTTGATTATATAAATACAAAATCTACATTTTTAAGCATATAATGTTACATCATGAGATTAAGGGCTTAGGGTTTGAAGTGTTGGGGTTCAATTGTTGGGTTAAGCTTGTGGATTATGAACCTTAGGTGTATAATCAATGGGAAAATTGGAATAAAAAGAAGTGGTGTGAGAAGTTTGAATTTTTCTTGAAAGTCTTGATTTTTCTTGAAAACCCTAAGTTGACTCATGTTGATAATTAATGATTTTTCCTAAATTGAAAGTAGAATTATGAAATTGAGAGGTTGAATTATATATATACAAGTTTAATTGAATTTTGGAAGTGTTTAAAAATTATGTTAAAAATTAGTGATTGAGCCTTTATTATGGATATTGTAAATCATGCTATAATATGGAATGAAGTTGGGGAAAAAGATTTGTTAATGATATGGATGACATGAGCCTTGGGATGAAATGATAAAAATGGAGATTTAAGAGTTCACCTTGAATTATGTTGAATTACATTTAGTGGTGTTGAATTGAATTGTGTTGAATTATGTTGAATTGTGTTGATTATGTTGAATTGTGTTGAACCATGTTGAGTTGTGTTGGGTTTTGATGAGTTGTGTTGACTTGAGTTGTGTTGGATTGTGTCGAGTTGGGTTGAGTTGTGTTGGGTGGTGTTGTGTTGGTACACGCGTGGGAAGTTGAAAAAGATTTTTGGGGGCCTACGTCTTGCCGTATAATAACCAGCAAATGTGGGGTTGTTTTGAATTAAAGGTGCCCAATTGCCCTATCTAGGCTTATAGCTGGACGAATGTGGGAAAAATGATTTTTGGGTGTCCACACAGTCCCGCCGTATAATAGCCGGCAAAAGTGGAAAAATGATTTTTTGGGTGTCCACACAGTCTTGCCGTATGATAGCTAGCAAAAGTGGAAAAACGGATGGTTTTCAAAAATGTTTTGGGTGCCCACGTCTGTAGACACCCCATTTTTGACCGTCCTCAAGACTTGGACGTCAGCGTTTGAACACTCGATGATCATCCATGCTCGTGTTCGTTTTGAGTTCTCGGAGGTCTCGGCTACGCACCTTGCCTCAAGATCTCTCAACTTGTCTGTTTTGTGCTTGGTTGTGGACCAAGCACTTGTGTTTTTGCTTCTGAGGGAAGAGGGTGGCTTGTTTGCCATTCCCTCAACCCATCGGCCAAGGCTTGAAGCCGTCGGCCTTGTTTTCTTTCCATCGGCCAAAAGTGTTGGCCGATCGGCACATTATTTAGTCGGCCAGCACTTATGTTGGTCGATCGGCCATGTTTTCTGGCCGAACCCTGTTCATCTGCTTTATGTAGATATTTTATGCCAGCTGTCACAGCTGGCATGTACAATTCACCCCCTCCATACACGTGTATGGAGGGATTTGCCCCATTGCTTAGCTTCCTCAAGAAGCTTTGCTTTTGGTTCTCTATAAGAGAGAACCATCTCCTCCCTCCTCAAGGGTTCAGAAAATTGATTCTTGAGGGATAGATATATTTTTGTATCTATTCTTCTTTGTTTAGCCTTGTTTTGTACTCAAAAGTGTAGTATTGTCTTACTATTGTGCACAAACACACACTAGAACATCATCCTCTTGGAGCTGAGGTCCCTTGAGGTTGATTTCAGAGTTCTTGGGTTAGTTCGAGCTTGGAAAACCTGCTGGAGCTTTGTTCTTGAAGAGGTTCTACAAGGGTAAGCAAACTTGCTTTTAATACCCCATTCTTGCTTAAGCTTTTAGACCTTCTTGCTTATTGTTTTAAGCTTAACTCTAAACTACAATAAGTTCTGATTTTTGATGCTTTAGACCTTTGTTTAAGGTCACTTTTTGGTTTGGGGTTGTTTCCCCCCTCTTAGGCTTTGTTAGGCCTTGTTTTAGGCCGTCCCTTTTGGCCCTTGTTCTTGGCTTTGCACGACCTTCCTACCACTGAAATCCAGAGGATTTTTAGTGGTGGGAAGGTGGTTTTGGAGTCCTAAATAGGAGAGGGTCATCCCCTCTCCTTGTTGTCTTGTATGCTAGTATAAATGGCTTATATTGGTAGCATGTTTGCTTAGCTTGTTTTAGCTCCATTTCAGCAAGTATTTGGTATGATTTTGCCATGTTTTACCTCTGTCTAAGGTTGGTTCAATGGCCTCTTACATGCTCCATATACTTGTCATGCAATCCCCTCATTTGCCTTAACATGCATCATGTTGTAACATGTCATTCTAGCATGATTTTGGCTCGACTCCATGAAGCTTTTAGTCTTGTTGTAACATGCTTAAGCTCTGATTTGAGTTGTTTTGATCATATATGCCATACTTTGTATAGCTACCATGCAATCTAGCTTGTTAGCTTTGAGTGTCCAAGTCACTAGCATGCTTTACTTGGGCCATTTCAGTGATTTGGCATCACTTGTTATGTTATTTCAGTCTATATAGTATGCTCAAACACTTGCACTTGTCACTCCTTTAATGCTTTAAAGAGTTGATGTTTTATGCCTCATGAATGGGTCATTGTGCATGCCATCATGTCTAGGTCTTTGGGATGCCATAAGTGGATTTTTGGGCTTACTTTGACATGCCATAACTCTGATTTTAGTTGCTTAAGTCATGCCATGTTTGGTTTTGATAGGTGTAGTGTAACACCACTTTTATAGCCTTGCATGCCTCATGCTTTTGGCCCTTTATTCTAGCTTATTTTGGCTTTGGTCCTTGCATGTTTTAGGCTCATTTTGACATGATCTAGGACTGTTTTGGGTTATACTTGCCATTTGCTTCATGTTTTGCATAGCCTTGGTTTGGGTCCCTTGGCTAGTTTCAAGCTTTAAGCCCTTTTGCATGACTTGCTTGCTTTGTTTGGTTGGTTTGGCATCATTGCTAGCATCATTTCAAAGCTTGTAGTATTGTCATACTTGCATGCTTTGTCCCCTTTTAAGTGTTCTTGAAAGTTGCCCTTTTATGCCTAGGTGATAGGCCATTACATGTGCATGTTTGTATGTGCTTTTGTCCATTATTTCTTAGCATTTCGGCCACTGATTTGGGCATGTTTAAGAACTGTCCATTTTGGTTTAAGTCCATCTTTCCATGTTGTTGTATGCTTGTCTTGCATGTTGTTGCATGCTTGCTTCATTTTGCATGTTGTTGCATGCTATGCATGTTTACATGTTTAGGTTGTATGCCTATTGCATATTAGATGCATTGCATGCTTAGGTGGCATATCGTTTTCTTGCATGCTCATGTTGCATTAGCTTGCTTGCATGCTTAGGTTGCATAGCATTGTGTGTGCACCCCTTGCCTCTTGATCAAGCATGATAGAGGTTGGGGCCCCTTATGTGTTTTGTGCATTTCATTTGATATTGAATTGCACACTTGGCTCCTTTGGCCATCATGCATTGAAATGCGTGATTGATGGTTCGAGGGTCAAGAACTACACACCTTTGAGTCTTAAACATGATAAGGGGTGTAGTTGTGCAAACATTGTCTTGTAAATGCATTGCCATGCTCTGTTTGTCCTCTGCGGCAGCAACAAGAGCAGTCTGCAAGAAGAAATGGTCGACCGACCATATTCAGTGCCGATCGGCTAACTATTCTTGGCCGAGAGCCTTATTAGTGGTCGATGACACCATTCCTTTGGCCGATGGCCTCACAGCATGCCCACAAGGTGGTTCAGAAGTGTCACAGAAGTTGTCACAATTTTCAGAGGTATAGAGCAGTGCAAACAGAGGCAACATGAAGCATGGCGATGGATTTCCGAGCGAAGCCGTCCGAGCATGCATTCATCATTCGTCTCGAGGCCATTTCAGTGTTTTAATAACTTAGAATAGTTATTTATTTCGATTTGGTTGTGTAATTAATTAATTAGCTTGTTAGTTAGTTAATTAGATAATTTGTATTATTCTTTTGGTCTCTCCATCGAGAGGGCGCAATTATGTAATAAGCGTGCGTGTGTGCGATGCATGTCTTCCAAACCTCCATTTCTTTCTCCCTTTTACTTAACCGTTTATGATGGTTAGTTCTAGGTCATTTTCAATTAGCATCCTTATGCTATGCATGTTTGCATCATTCATTCGTATTGCATGCACCGGGCTCGACGCATCATACTAACTACATCGTATTTCAATTCCAACTTGAATACATGTATCGAATTGTCGCATCTCATATGCCATCTTAGATTAGCCGAGCCTATTCTAGTTACATTTTGCTTGTGATGCATTAGCCATTTTAACATGAACTAGGATCATGCATGATTGCTAACTAGTTTCTTGTTTTGGCTCGGAGTACACTGTGAGTGTTTATGCTTTAGCATCTTGCATGTGTGTGAGTGTTAACATGATAGCATGCTTGCCATGAGGTTAATTGCTTATGTGATATAACTGCTTGAATGCCTGTGGGTGAAGGTTGGATTGCTTGAATTGGAACGATTCATTGAAATTCGTGTTTTAGCCTACTTGCGAGTAGCAAACTTCAAACCATTTCCAAACAAACGGATATGCCATGCTTTGTTCCAAATTAGGCGACCTAGTCTATACTTGTGTGTTGTGCGCATCACATAGTAATTCTAGCTAATTAACCAGAATAAGAACGCATATGTTTTCAAAAACAAGATATCATACTTAGTATAGGCCGATCTTTGATCAGGCGAGTGGGGGTGCTCATAGATGACCTTCCCCAATCGTACCCAAGTTCCCGAGCCGAGGCAACTTTGGGGATGACGGACACGTGGCCTTAGGCATGAGTCAGGGTTTCCTAAATTCCCCCAAAATAAAATATTTAGGTGGCGACTCTGTATCTGGCAAAGCAGTCCATGTTTGGCACTTCTTTCTTAAAAATCAATTTTCCAAAATGATTTGCCGGATTTAGACTCTTTGGTGATTTATCGGTCTCGCATTGCACTTTGCGGGATTAGATTCAGAACCGTGACATTTGAGTCCGAACTGTAGTAGCAAAGCCCAAGGGCGCGTCTACAACGTCCTGCCGTATAATAGCCGGCAAATGTGGGGGATGGTTTTAAAAAGTGGAAAAATGGTTTTTGGAAGAAAATGGCTTTTGAGAAAAAGGTTTTTGGGAGTTCACTTCCCGCCGTATAATAGCCGGCAAAAGATGGAAAGTGTTATGGATTGGGTGCCCACTATCCCGCCGTATTAAATCGGCAAAAGTTGGAATGTGTTGAGAAATGTGTTGAATTGATGATAATATGTGTGAATTGAGATGAACTTGTGAAATTACAATTGAGGTGTAATTTGGCATGGAAAGGGAATGCCTATAGAAATTATTTGAAGAAATTGAATTAAAAAGGATTTATTATCCTTGTGATATGTTAAATTATGATTGATAACACACATGTAGATATGATGTAGTTGTGATATGTGGAATTATGATTAATAATGCAATGTGGATGTGATGTATTTGTTAGACAAGTAGGAGTTGAGTGTAGGATAACAATTATTGTATATAAAGCAGATTTAGATTTCTACATTAAGGAGTTACAACAAATATGAATAGGTTGGTGGAAATATCATGTATGTGGGATGTTTTAGAGTATTAAGGGAACGTGAACATTGAGGTTTTGACATTATAATAAATGTAATTAGAAAAAGGAGAGAATGGAAATAAAAGAGGGATGTTAAGATGGAAATCAAAGGGGAATATTTTGGAATGGGTTAATAAATAAAAAATAATGTGGTTCCTTAAACATAAATGTTTTCAAATAGGATTTATAGTTTTCTAATGAAAAGGAATAGTTTTTTATGGTTGAAGGTTTTCCTGAAATGTTCAAATGAATTTTGAGAAAAAGATACTTTACATATGATATTTTGAAATTATAAAATGTCACCCTACTATATGGTATCACCCTGCATGCATAATCATTTATATCTGTGTGTTAGTTATTGATTAAGAACCATGAGATCCCTACTGGGCATTAGTGCTCACCCCTCGTTGTTTTATTCTTTTTCAGGAAGAGAAATTCGGAGTGATTAGTCGAAGAGTTATGGAGTCCATGTATCTTTTATGTAAAATTTTATCATAGATGTGAAAGGAATAAACAGTGTATCCTGTTGTTTGTAATTATTGATTTGTAACTCCGCAGTGGAAGTTTGACATTTACTATTGTAATTGTTGTATTCATTGAGAGAGAGAACATGTATTATTATGTTTCTATTACTCAAGGGTAATAGATAATTAAAAAAAAAAGGCTTTCGTAATGTTTTCGAGTAATTAAAAATTGGGGCGTGACACGAGACCTTGGGCTATGTGTTCTGGAGCCCGGCCCAACCCGGGTGTGTTATGAAGCGCGACCCATCCTATGAGCTCGCCTCGAAATTTTTTTCCCCATTTGGCCCAACCCGATTCCAATGACTCCCTGCCCCTTGTAAGTGCAACGGTCAAAAATTTTAAAAAAATAAATCGAAACAATCATATAACCATTGGATATCTCACAAACAAATCTCTCTCTCAAACTCTCATTCTCTCTCAACTCTCAACTCTCTCAATTAATTTTGAAGTATCATCCCTAAGTGACAATTATAATTGATCACCTATCTCTATTTTAGATTTATTTTTAGTCATAGTATCTTCATTAAATATAATAGAAATAGTAATATACAAACAATATACTTTTTAAAATATCTATATACATATATAAACATATATATATATATACATATAATTTAAATAAATTTTAATAAAAAACATGTTGAAAAAATTTATCTATGACGCGATTTTATTTTGTTCTACTAAATCATTTTTCTCCTAAATTTTTTTCCCAACTTTTCTTCATTTTTTTCTCTATTCTATTTTCTTTCCTTTGATTTGTCCTAGTTGTGCCTCAGCTCTCTCTACTTCTTACTTAGACTTCTCTATTTCACTCAAATTATCAAATGACCATCGTCGATAGTTCTTCCTCACTGGATTCTTCCTCGCTTTGCTCTTGTGTCTCTGCAATAGATCCTTGAACTCGTCACTACTCTCTTTGTCTATTTCAACACTATTGATGGTGATATTTCTCTATCTACTAAATGCATCTATCTCAAAACTCTAGTTCTTTTACATTAATATGTCATACATACTCAAACCTTTGGCCCTAGTTATGATTTGAATGATTTTGTTATTATCAATTTGTGTATGTGTTATAGAACTGTTGAAAAATGAATATTGTGCATTTTGTTGTACTGTTCTACTATTTCAGTCCTCTTCATCCCTCAAGCATCTCTCTCATTCCTTTCTGTCACTGTAGATATCTCCGATGTCCTTTTTCGGAAATGACACCACCTTTGACGTCATTTTCACAAGCGATAAGCCCGTTCAGTCTCTCTTTCTCATATTCCATTTTCTCTCGCTCTACTGGTTAATCTTCTCTAACTCTCATTTTTTTGTTCCATGGCTTCAAGTCGTTGATTAAATTATTTAATGATTGTCATTACATTTTGTTTTCTTTGTATCATGATAGATCCCGACTGGTGATTCTAGGATTTTTAGTAATTTGTTAGTCATTTTGTGATAATTGTTATGAAACTTTATTGCTTGATTACGATATTTGTGGTTTATAAAAAATTTGGATATTTTTGCTACATCAATTAGTTGTGTTGTTATTCATTTTGTGATTAATGTTATGAAATTTTATGGGTTGGTTATGACATTTTTGATTTGAAAATTTCGATTATTTTTATTATGCCAATTAGTGGTGCAGTTACACATTTTGTAATTGATGTTATTAAATTTTGTAAGTTGGTTATGACATTTGTAGTTTTTAAAAAATTTAGATGTTTTTGTTACACCAATTAGTGGTTAGTTATGACATTTGTGATTTTCTATAATTTGAAACAATTTTGTTACTGTCACGACCCGAACCCGCCCCCATAGGTTAAGGACATAACCGGCTAGTAATCCTGAGATTATCTACAGCCTTAAATCAAACCAGACGTAACTCATCAGAGTCAAGGGGCCAAACGGAAGCAAAATTCAAAACTTTGTCCATAGAGCTGTGCTTACATGGCACATCATAACAAACCATACATAGACATATTAATAACTCACAACAGAAAACACAGTAACATAAAGTTCTGTACAGACAGGATCATTTAAGTGTAAGTCAACCCATGAAAACTATATACAACAGATTCAAAGTCTTTGCCAACATGACAAAATATAAATACATAACAAAAGGGCGAAGACGAGTCTTGTGCGTGAGACGCAAGGGCTGACTCTTCAAAACCTTGGTTGTTCCACACAGACTTCACTGAGGCTGGGTCTGGACCTCTCTTGGCTCACCTACAAACACATGAATGAGCGTGAGCGAAAGCCCAGTGAATAATATCAATTGAAGAAGATGCAATTGGAACAATATACATCGGACGGCCTTAGGCCCAATTCATATTTCTATCTAGTATATAAATAGCTATAGATCAAGTGACTTCGGTTCCAAACACTTCGGACGGCCTCGGGCCCAATCTATTCATGTCAAACTGGCCTTTGGCCCATTTGTTTTTCATTCATGTCAGACTGGCCTCTGGCCCATTCATTTTTTCATTCAGATCATACTGGCCTCTGGCCCATTCATTCTATCATTTAGATCGTACTAGCCTCTAGCCCATTCATTCTATCGTTCAAATCATACTGGCCTCTGGCCCATTCATTCATTTATGTCAGACTGGCCTTCGGCCCATTCATTCATTCATTCGTGTCAAACTGGCCTTTGGCCCATTCATACTTTCATGTCAAACTGGCCTTTGGCCCATTCATTTGGCATAGCAAACATTGTCCACTAATCAAATTAACAAACTTATAAACTTACATAGAAGTAAGCAATTGGACAACAACATATTTCAAATATCTTTGTCAAGATATTACTCACAGTGATCGGTTGGTTGATTTGCCCTGGAGCTTGACCCTACACATCACATAACACATACAGGTCACAAATGATTCAATCCATTCTTTAATTCACATATCCCTCTTTAGGCTTTATTCTTATCCCTTTAATTCATTTACAATGCTTAATGCACGCCTAAGAGTACTTAGAAGTGAAAGAGAACGGAAAACAAAACACGGAACATCATTACAAAATTTCAGAAATAGGGGTCCCCGCTCGAGCGTGGACTTCCCTGCTCGAGCGGACCCATGAGGTCTGCAAAAGTACTGGTTGCATCAAATTTACGCTCGAGCGTGAAGTCAGGCGCTCGAGCTGAAGTTCAGTCTACATAGCTCCCCGCTCGAGCGTTAACTTCCCCGCTCGAGCGGACATCATGTCTGCAGAAAATACTAGGAGCCCGTATTTTACGCTCGAGCGGCGGTTTCCTCACTCAAGCGGACATCAAAATTTCTGGGTTTTCCAGAAATTGTTCTTGAGCTTCAACTCGATATTCAAAGGCTCTAAACACATGATTTTGGCTCAAGATTCACATATACATGTATCAACATGGTACAAACACCAAATTACAACATTATGAAGCTCAATTTCACAAATTAATCACATGCATGTCCCAATTTACATCAAACTCATCCCCAACATAACAAACTCATACATTCAAACTCATATTCTCATAAATTGTACATGCATGTGAGATATACTCAATATTCTCAACTTAGATGATGAAGAGATGGTCAAAAATATGAGCTTTAATTAAAATCTCACATGGATTATACATTGTGTGCTCAAACATGCAATTTCAAAGCAATTTCTCACATGCATGTGCATGTAGACTATCAAATCAACAAAACCAACTCAATTTCAGCATAACCAATTTAATTTATGTCCTTGATCATTATTCAACCTTGAATTCACAAAGTTACAATTTAAAATTCATGAATTTACTTACCTAGAGGCCTTAACCTTCACAAATTCCAGTTGAATCTTGAGTCCAACCTTCCAATTTCTCAATCTTGAGTCAAACACACAATTCTCCTTCTTTCTTCCTCTCTAGAGCCGACCCTCTCTCTGTTCTTGAGTTAAAATCAGTCAAATTGGATGCTAAAGAGGAGAATTGAGTGTAGTGCCCCACTTATATAATTTCCCTCCATTATAATTGTCAATATTAAATAATTGGGCACTATATCATTAATTTAATCTAATTAATCTGATCCAAATCAATTTCCAATTAAATTTCAC
>JAPPVO010004734.1:0-25961 GCA_030407325.1 Camellia japonica
GGCTAGCATCCCGAGCATCTCGTCCATGTACTCAACTGGAGGTTGCAAATACAAATGCAAAACTATCAGTAAGGAATGAATGTCCAAATATCTAATGATAAATCAAAACTGAAAAAACATACCGGGGGTGAATCAGGGTCTCTGACATATCTGTGTAGGAAGAGGAGGCTCTAGCCGAGACCTGGTAAGGAGTCCCGAACCGCCAACTCGTCAACTCGGTCGGCATGTCTGGCACCCAGGATGATGAAGAGTTGGAGGGATCGGAGGAATCGAACTACCTCTACCCCTAGATGCACCAGCCCTGCTAGAGGAGGGGATATCCGTAGCACGGGCACGACTCGAAGATGGTACATCAGTAGGCCTCAGTGGCGGAGCACGCACTCCCGTCAAGGGGGCATCAGATATATACGACGATAGGTGGCGTAGTCCCTCTCCATGAGATATAACAAAGCATCGGTGCCCTGCATATCATTAATGACCTCCTGGGAAGATAGTCTATTGGCAGTCCGCATAGTGGCTGGAGGTACAGCAGGAGGGTCCTGAGAATCGTACCCCCACACCTGGCACAGAAAGCTTCCCCCAGGAACCATGGCTACCAACTGGTCCTTCGAGCAGGAACCTATACTGGGAATTACCCGATCCTCCGGGATACTGATATCGGAGACCATCACCTAAGACGCCCAGGGCTGCCAAGTAATCTGCGGATAGCCAGTGCATAAATCAATCAGAAATCAGGAATATACAGGCAGATCAAAGATGAAAATGAAAGGAACTGAGAGTTCTGAAATACCTCTGTCGTCCGCATAGTATCAAAATGCTGTCGCAGGTAGAAGAGAGTCTCTCGAGGTCTCGGTCGGTGCTCGCCCTCGAATACCAGTGAAAACAGAGTCATAAGGAGTCCTGCCACCTCCATCTTCGGGGCTAATGTGGGAAAATATACATATACCCATAGCTGAGAAAAGCAGTGCGAAATGTGAATACAAAGTGCTAAAGGCAGAATACAGAGTGCAAAGTGCGCCGTGTTGTGCAATGAACAAGTAATGAGGAGCAGAAATGTAAATCAAGAGGACAGAACGTACCTCCCAGGCTCGCCAATAGCCGTCGAGTAAGTCTCCCCGCCCACGAGAGGCTGCACTCATGTAACAATAAAGGGTAGCCAGGCCAGCGCCACCCCAGTCATACCGACTGACCTGTGATAGGTCCACTAGGGCACTCAGAAGATACAACCTGACAGTGTTCCCCCTATCAGCAAACAGAGTGGTGCCAAGAGGGAACATAAGGAAACCTCGGGTGTACTGCTCAACCTCCTTAGGAGACTCAGGCTCCATCTCCGGCCTCCGAAAACGGGAAGAGAACCAGGTGTGTACCGGACTCTCCGGAAGCTCTGTCTACAGGTGGGCGAGCCCCCAATAGGTGTACCCAAGCGGCCTCCCACTCTCCCATATCCTCGTCATAAGGTATGGGCCAACCGCTTATGTCTAGGCCGGTGAGTACAACAAAATCTAGCAGAGTCATGGTCATATCCCCGGTGGCAGAAAAATGGAAAGAATTGGCGGTGTCCCACCATCTCTCCACCAAAGCAGCTAATAATGTCCTACTGGCAGGACAGTGTGATAACCCCGTACAGAATGCTCCGAACCCTGCTGAGTCAACCAAATCCCAGACAGCCTCTGGAAGCTCAGCGTACCACTCTCTCGCAGCAGTGGAGCCATATCCTCGCACGGCGCGAGAGCCAACCTGCATTCAGAATGAATACACGTGTTTAGTACACAATAAAATGTAAGCCGTATGCAAGTAATAAGCTGTGTGCAAATGAAATGAAGTAGCAGTGTGCAAATGAAACAAATCAGTGGGCTGTGTGTTCGCTTTAATCTGGGCTGCGTGTTCAGAAAATTTGGTATTTGGGCTGCGTGTTCAAATTCAGGAAAACCAGTGGGCTGTGTGTTCACTTTAATCTGGGCTGCGTGTTCAGCAAATTTGGTATTTGGGTTCGTGTTCAAATTTCAGGAAAATTGGTGGGCTGTGTGTTCACTTTAATGGGCTGCGTGTTCAGAAAATTTGGTATTTGGGCTGCGTGTTCAAATTTCAGGAAAATTAGTGGGCTATGTGTTCGCTTTAATCTGGGCTGCGTGTTCAGAAAATTTGGTTTTGGCTGCGTGTTCAAATTTCAGGAAAATTAGTGGGCTTGTGTTCGCTTTAATCTGGGCTGCGTGTTCAGAAAATTGGTATTTGGGCTGCGTGTTCAAATTTCAGGAAAATCAGTGAGCTGCGTGTTCACTTCAAATCTGGGCTGCGTGTTCAGAAAATTTGTATTGGGGCTGCGTTCAAATTTCAGGAAAATTGGTGGCTGCGTGTTCACTTCAAATTCTGCGTGTTCAGAAAATTGGTATTTGGCTCGTGTTCAAATTTCAGGAAAATTGGTGACTGCGTGTTCACTTTAATCTGGGCTGCGTGTTCAGAAAATTTGGTATTTGGGCTGCGTGTTCAAATTCAGGAAAATTAGTGGGCTGTGTATTCGCTTTAATCTGGGCTGCGTGTTCAGAAAATTGGTATTTGGGCTGTGTGTTCAAATTTCAGGAAAATTACGGCTGTGTGTTCACCATCGGGCTGCGTGTTCAGAAAATCGGAGTTTGGGACTGTGTGTTCTACTCTTAATCAGTGTGGGCTGTGTGTTCACCATCGACTTGGGCTGTGTGTTCAGAAAATCGGAGTTTGGGACTGTGTGTTCTACTCTTAATCAGTGTGGGCTGTGTGTTCACCCTCGACTTGGACTGTGTGTTCAGAAAATCGGAGTTTGGGACTGTGTTCTACTCTTAATCAGTGTGTACGGTGTGCTCACCTTCAAATTTGGGTTGTTGTGTTCGACAAATCAGTGTATGAGCCGTATTTCAATTCTTAACTAATGTGTACCGTGTGTTCACAATCAATCAGTCAATGAGCCGTGTGTTCAGCAATTCAAGTGTTTAAGTCACATGTTCAGAATGCAAACAAAGTACTATGTCATAAGCTAAAACTGTGTGTTCAAGCATGGCAAAGCTACAAAATGCACGAAAAATGCAGAAAATAAAGTAAAATACCTCTCGTGCATCGTGAGAGAGGTGCTGCTCCGGCTCTCAGAAGTAAATCCCCGGGTGCCCGGTCATTGAACTCAGTGAAACGACGAAAAACGGCCCGCGGAAGCATATGTACCGGTGGGGCGTACCTCCCGGGAATAAAAGGGCGGACTCTCGGGGGCAGTGTCATGATATCAAAATCATCCCCGGCACCTGGAGGACCTCCACCATGACGGTAATCACCCGCCATTTCAAGAAATCTGCAAAAAGGAGCAAAAATGACCAAAAATTGGAAAAAGTAAACAAAAGTCAACTCCTGGGAAACGAAAAAGTCAACAAAAGTCAACTCCTGAGAAAATCTTCCAAATATTGAGACAAACTTACCTCAAGTGGTGAAAATGAGAAAAGAAGCCCCGAAATCAAAGTTTAATCGACTCAAAGTGCTTAAAACTGAAAGATTTCGCGAAAACAACTTGCGTGGGAGGCTGAAAAGCGCATATAAAGTGCAGATCTGAAAGAAAAAATGGTTTGGGGAGCAAGAGGAGAAGATTTCGCACCTGTGGGAGTGATTTCGGATTGAATGGATGAGGATATATATAGAAAATGAGGCAAAAGACAAAATTGCCCCTTATTTTGTGCAGGTGGCCGGCCGGCCACCTTTCCTAGCTGGCCGGCCATTTGCTTTTTGGTTCCTGGCCGGTGGCCTCCCCTAGGGCAACCACCTGGCCAGTGGTGTTCCCCACATTCCTCCCTAGCTCTCTGCAAATTTTAAGGAAGATCGGAGTTCCCGGGACCTGAAAAAGTTCAAGAAAAGTGTACTTTCTGGCGCGAAATTGCTCCGCCGGAACTTCAGCTGCAATTTCTGACATGTGTCTCATCATCACTCATCAAAATCAAGGTGTATCCTTTTTGAACATGTTGTAACCTCTCCGGGAGGTGAACCCGAGGCCGCGATCGAGTTGCCTTCGCCGAAATGCGCGTTTCCTTACTCGTTGTTTCGCAACAAACGGGCACCCTGATTCGTGCTCATTTTGCATTGTTTTGCATATAACTTGCATTCTCATGAACATTTTGCATTGTCATGCATGACTTCTTGGTGTACCATACCTCTGTGCTCGAACATGCGTTCCTTTCTTGCATTGCGATGCATTCACTCGCCTACACTGCGTGTGTCAAACTTTCGGAACCACAGGAATCACATTGAATATATGTTGTTAGCATATTGTTCTTGTTGAATTTCTCTCTTTTGCAGGCACGATATTGTATGTACGGTTCATTTGAGGCTGGTGCGACCAGACAAATCGCGCAGGTATCGTATCTTCTCCGTGTGAGACGCGACGAGAATTGAATGATTCTCCGCATTCCTAACTGCATGAAATGTAGTTGTTGCTTTGCATTCTTGCTTAAAACTGTTGCATCTATTTGCGAATACTTGCTTCATTACAGCTTGTTGCACTTGCATGATCATTAAGTTACATCTGGCTCCGTGCATATCGCTTTGTATTTTGCCCCCTTTGCTGCGGGCACATCTCTGTTCATCTTGTATGATTGTCTAAGTCTTCGGCCTTGTCAAAAATGGGTCGTCTCTGGGCTTTGACATTCACTCCCGTCACTTGTGACTTCTGAGTTCTGTCAAAGAGGGGCAACTGTAGACACCCCATTTTTGACCGACCTTAAGACTCAGACGTCACCGATTGAGCGCTCGGTGATGTTGCATATTGTGCTCGTTCAGAAGTCTCAGAGTCGCGGTCGTGCGCCCTGCCTCCGGACTTCCGAACTCTCTTCTGTGCCTTGCCTCGGTTTGCGAACCGGACTCGGTTTTCTCTGTTTTCTTTCCTGAGGGGAGGGAGAGGTCCCGTAGACCATCTCTCAGTGGCCGTGGGCTACATTTCGTGGCCGTAGGCCATTTTGCCCATTTCGGAGCCCGGTTCCCGGTTTTCGGAGCCGTCAGGCCATGTGCCTCGGTTCGGGACCGCCCAACCATCTCCGATTCCTCCGGTTTTTGGCATACATCTCATTTACTCCCTTTCGAGGGACACTGGAGTCTTAGACACCCACTTCGTGGCCGAATGCCACTTTCGGTGCTTAACACCTATTTTCGGGATCCCGAACTGCGCGTTTTGGCCCCCGAGCATTCGTTTTGCATCGGTTTTTGTTCATTTTTGGCAGGTACCTCTGTTTTATACAAGGATCACTGGAGGGTGGGAGGCCAGCAATTGTCTCAGCAACCAGTTATGCTCCTCCAGCGCCCCCGGCGCCCGTTTTTCTCACTTCCGGGCTAATGTTGAACACCCTAGGCCATTTTCTTCGAGCCAAAACCACATATTTGTGTTGTACACACATGGGAGGATCCTAAAAACACATGGCCGGCCAGTAACTCTAATTGACCCTTTTGAACCCCTTCTAAAAGTGGCTTGTTGTCTCTCTTGTTTCAGAGTTGCCAATTTCCAACCATAGGGTCTTGTTGTACACACATGGGAGGACACAATCTTTGGTGGCCGGCCAGAAATTCTCATTGACCCTTTTGACCCCTAGCCGGCCGGCCATAGGGGGTGGCCGGCCGGCCACCTGCAGCAAAAGCACATGGCCGGCCTGCTTCCTCAGTGTGAGTCCATTCCAGCTGTGTCTTGGTTTTCCCCCAAAAATCTCTATCCGGGGGAACCTTTTGGAGGGAAATAAGAGCTCATTTCCCTCCATTTTGAGAGGACTCTTCTCTCCCTCTCTTGTCTATATTGCTATCCTCCCAACTCAAAAAAGAGGGTTACAAGAATTGGTTTGAGGATATCTCTACATACCACTCCATTTCCTTCAAGTTTTGGTTCCATTTCCTCATCATCTTCAAGCTCTACCCTCATCACTCCATTCCAGCAGCAAAGGAAGGGATTCCAGCAGCTTAGAGTCATCAAATCTGGTCCAAGAAGCAACAAAAGTATTAGTCTTCAAGGGTAAGTAGACTTTCCCCCTTTTGTAGCTCATTTTTGCACCAACTTCTTAGCCTATTTGCTTATTGTTTTGGGCTCCGACCTTAACTGAAACTAGGTCTATTTTGAGCTATTCTTCATGTTTGTTCAAGGGCTCAACCCTGTTTGAGCCCTCTATGGCACACTTGTTTCAATATCCTCTTGTATGACAATATTTTGCATGAAATTTCTAGCCTATGAGTGATCTGTTTTCGAGCAAAAATTAAACTGTAAGTGGGCCTATTTTGAGCCCCTCTTCAATATTGAAGAAGGGCTCAACCCTGTTTGGGCCCCCTATCTTGCACTTTCTTCACAATTCCTCCTATTTACCGTAAATTTGCATGATTTGTTTGGCCTATATGTAAATTGTTTTGGAGCATGTCATGAACTGTGAATAAGCTTATTTTGTGTCCCTCTACAAATTTGTAGAAGGGATCAACCTTGTTGGGGGTCTCCATGTTATACTTGTCATTATACCCCTCTTTGACCCCCATTTTTGCATGCTTTTTTAAGCTTATCTAGCTTCTGTTTTCGGCCATCATCAGAACTGGAAAGAGTCATATTTTGATCTTCTTGACATATTTCATTAAGGGTCTTTGCTGGTTTGATGAATGTTTGGGGTACCTCATGCTATAGCCTTATGTATCCTAGTTCTTGCATGACATTTTTAGCATGTTTGCATACTGAGTTGGGGGATTTTATCTACTGTAAATATTCATATTTTTAGTCCCTCATCAGTGTTGTAGAAGGGTACTTTTCCATTTGGGCATCGCATGTATCACTTGCTTCAATACCCCTCTTGCGGGGCCATTTTTGCATACTTGCCTAATCCTATGTGTGCTTGCTGTTTAACCCTTTTTATGACTGAAAAATGCTTGTCTTGGGGCTGTCTTGCTACTGTATTTTCATTCCATGTCTATGTTGTGCATGTTTGGTATAGCTATAGGCCATTTCGGGTGCCTAAATTCATGTTTCGGGGCCATTTCATGCATCGGGTGTACTTTCGCCTCATTTCGGGGCTGTTTTCCCCCACATTTCAGTGCCAAAATTCATTTTCATGTTTGCATATCATCTCCATGCCATTTCATGCCTTAGGGCCATCGCCTCGGTTTGCGCGCCCGTGTGCACGCATTTCGAGGCGCTTCATTTTCATCCATCGGCCTCCCGTGTGAGTATGGTTGAGGCTCTCTCATGTTGGTGTAAGCCCATATTGCATCGCATATCTCATTTTAGTCCTTGTTGCATTCCGTATGCATTTTCTCGATTTGCGTGCCCGTGGGCACGTATTTCGAGACATCTCATTTTAGTCTCATTGTATATCATATTTCATGCCATTTCATGCCTTAGGGCCATTCGCCTCGGTTTGCGCGCCCCGTGTACACGCATTTCGAGGCATCTCATTTTCATCTCTCGGCCTCTTGTGTGAGTGTGGCTGAGGCTCTCTCATGTTAGTGTAAGCCATTACTGCATTGCGTATGCCATTTCATCCATAGCATTGTGTATGCCCGGTTATGTATTACCTCGTGTAGCGTGTATGCATTCCATAACATTGTGTATGTTAGGATTGTATTTTAGTTGCATTTCATGCATATCATGCATATTGCATTGTGTTCGGGATAGGAGTTAGCCCGGGCACGGGAAACGAGGCACGTTTTGTACTCCGAGCGACGGAACGGGTCTCAATTCCCAAGTCACCGACACTCCGGATTACCATGATGGAGTTAGGTTTTGTTGTAGCATTCATCTGCATTCATCCTATATTGAGTTGTGCAATCCGACTCCTCGGCCATCATGCATCGAGATGCGTGATTGGTGGCACGAGGATCGAGGCATGCATATATTTTGAAATACATTGCTATGCCCCTTTCCTGCTCTCTGTTGCAGCATATCAAGAATCAGCAGTCTTCCGAGGCTTGGCACGCATTTCGAGAAACATTGCAAACAGAGGCTAATTGGGGCATCCCAGTGGATTTCCGAAAAGGCAGCCCCAGCATACATCATTCAGCGGAAGTGAGGCAGCCCCTGGCTTGCATGCCAGTTTACAGTTTTTCTTAGTTAATTTGTTAATTAATTAGGAATTTGTATATTATTCGGACTGTATTATTCTTTCATTTTGGACTGTATTATTCTTTCATTTCGGACTGTATTATTTATTCGGACCCTCTGCGCGAGGGCATAATTGTAATAAGTGTGGGTGAGTGTGATGTATGTCTTCCAACCCCACGTCTTTCTTCCCTTTTATTTACCCGCTTATGATGGTTAGATTAGGGCATATTTCGATTAGCATACAGTATGACAGCATGTTTGCATCATTCATCTGTTTTGCACGCACCGGGCTCGGCGCATCATACAAACTGCATTTGTATTTCAATTCCAAATTGAATACGTGTTAGCTGTAGCATTCCATATGCCATGTTTAGAATAGCCGAGCCTGCTATAGTTTGCATTATTGCATGCGTTGCATTAGGCATTTCTGTATAATTAGGATCATGCATGATTTCTAATCGGTTTTCTGTTTTGACTTGGAGTACTCGGTGAGTTTTATGCTTTAGCATCCTTGCATGCGTGTGAGTGTTGCCATGAATAGCATGCTTACCATGAGGCTATATGTTTATGTGATATAACTGCCTTGAATGCCTGTGGGTGGAGGCTGAGTTACTTGGATTGGACAATTCATCAAATGTTTGTTTTAAGCCCACTAGATAGTGGCAAAATCATGTTTCTAAGCCCACCTGAGGGTGGCAAATCCACGTCTTAGCCCTACTGCGGGTAGCACCATCAAACCATTTTCAAACAAACAAACATGAAATGTTTGGTAAGTTCAGGCGACCCAGTCTATACTTGTTTGCTGCGAGCATCACATAGTAACCTAGGCTAATAACCGGAATAAGAACACACAATGTTTTCAAAAATAGATATCATGGTTAGTAGAGGCCGGTCTTTGACCGGCGAGCGGGGGTGCTCACGAAGTGACCTTCCCCAATCGTACCCAAGTTCCCGAGCCGAGGCAACTTTGGTGATGACGGACACGTGGCCTTTGGCACCGAGTCAGGGTTTCCTAAATTTCCCATTAAAAAAATATTTAGGTGGCGACTCTGTATCTGGCAAAGCAGTCTATGTTTGGTACTTCTTTCAAAAAATCTGTTTTCCAAACGATTTGCCAGATTTGGACTCTTTGGTTCAAGATTAAGAACCGTGACATTTGAGGCCTTCGAACTGTAGTGACCCAATATCGAACCAGAACGGGGGGGACTCGCACTCCCTTTCCCCGGGATGCGTTCGGGGACGTCTACAGCGGCCAAGGGCCCCGCACGTGCAGTTGTATACCCTGTTTTGGCAGTTTGAAACCTAGACAAAACTCAACTAACCAAACTCATTGCAAGGTATAAGATAGGGAAAAATTAGCCAATATCATGGTATATCATCATAATGAACATGAATCACAAGCATAATGAGTCCATTTTCCTTCTTAAATTCATATACACATCCCAAATTCTTTATATTTCATCCATGCTTGGTTGATCACAATATTCTCTATAAACAACAGATGTATGTGTGAGGTCAAAACATGTTGAGCGAAGGGAACATAGCTCAAAACAACCTCAAACACAAGGATCATCCATCAAAGCAACCAGCTACCATAAGCAAGGCTCTTGTTGTAAACCCTAACTTACATGAATGTAAAGATTTCATTCTCAAACCAAATATTGAGAGAGAGATGGATGTTCTAGTTAGATTATACATGCCTTGAATTCTAGTCTCAAAGCCCTTTTCAATTCTTTCAATCCTCACTCTTGTTGACCCTCTTTTCTTCCCTCTTCTCCTCTAGCTCCTTTTCTCCATCTCTCAGGAGATATTAAGTCATCATTGTCTTTTATATCTGTCTAGTCTAAGGTTTAAGAGTGTTGACTCTAAATTTTCCCAATTAATTCGTTACGAATCAAATTTTTACAAAACTTAATATTATGTCCTAAAAATTATGCAAATCATAAATGTAAAGTCAATTTTGGGCTATCGCACCTCTACGGCTTCCAATTTCAAATTCAAACGTCATAATTTTAATAGATTTCTCCAATAACCAACAGATAGAATGACATAATTAAATAATTCAAATATGTAAGCACAACTCCACATGGAATTTCACACTAAATAAGTAATTATGCATATAACTAGAAATGTAAAGCACATAAGAGGATCGGGTTATTACACTCTCCCCTCTTTAAATAAGTTTGGTCCCTCAAACTTGTTTTACCTTAGGGTGAAAATAATTCTGGGTATTGTTGTCTCATTTCCTCCTCTCTGTCCCAAGTCGCTTCTTTCCCATAATGTTCCTGCCACTCCACTTTCATCATAGGGATCACTTTACTTCGTAGTTGCTTCAGTTGCCGGTCTATAATCTAAATTGGTTTCTCTTCATAAATCAATTTATCATCCAAGGTAAGTTGTTGATAGTCTATAACATGGGACGGATCTTGAAGATAACTTCGTAACATTGATACATGAAACACGTCATGCACTTGCTCCATATTAGGCGGAAGAGCAACACGATAGGTTATTGGACCTACCCTTTCCAGGATTTGAAAAAGCCAAATGTATCGGGGTGCTAACTTACCTTTTTGCCAAATCTTAAGTGTCCCTTTATTAGTGTAACTTTCACAAAAACATGATTACCCACTTCGAATTCTAAATCCCTTCACTGGTGATCTGCATAACTCTTTTGTCTACTCTATGAAGTCTTTAACCTTTCTTGGATAGTTTTAATTTTCCCTGTTGTCAATTGAACAATCTCGGGTCCAAACAACGACTTGTCACCAACTTCATTCCAGCACACGGAGGAGCGACACTTTCTTCCATATAAAGCTTCATAGGCTGTCATTCCTATGCTTGAGTGGTAACTATTGTTGTATGCAAATTCCGCCAATGGTAGATGAGTCTCCCAACTTCCTTTAAAATCCAAAGCACACATCCGAAGCATGTCTTCCAACGTTTGTATGTTTCTCTCGGATTGTCCATATGTTTGAGGGTGGAAGGCTGTACTGAATTTCAATTGCGTTCCCAAAGCATCTTGTAGACTCTGCCAAAATCTTGATACAAACTTTGGATCTCTATCGGACACGATTGAAACTGGAACACCATGTAATTGCACAATTTCATCCACATAAATGGTAGCCAGCTTGTCTGCGTTGTATTGAGTCTTCACAGGTAGAAAATAGGCTGACTTAGTTAGTCTATCAACAATCACCGATATCGAATTCATGCCCCGAGGAGTTCGCGGTAAACCCACAATAAAATCCATGGTTAAATGTTTACATTTCCATTTCGGAATTGGGAGGGGTTGGAGTAAACCCGCGGGTCTCTTGGTGCTCCACTTTTACCTGTTGACATTACAAACACCTTGAGACGAATTCTGCAATTTCCCTCTTCATACCAGGCCATCAAAATTCTGCCTCAGATCTTGATACATTTTCGTATTACCTGGATGCATCACAAATTTGGAGTTATGTGCTTCCTCCATAATTCTTTTCTTGATTTCTAGCACATTTGGAACACACAATCTGCCTTGAAATTTCAATACCGAATTTTCAATCATGAATCCAGACTTTGGCTTTGTTTCTATTTCATCACAAATTTTGTGTAGGAATTCATCTTCCAATTGTCGTTGCTTGATTTCTTCCATAAATGTCGGTTGAGCTGATATCGCTGCTACTATCACATTTTGGCCGTGTAACACAATTCCCACATTCATTCTTTCCAAGTCACGTAACAACTTCTTCTGCCTCGTGAGCAAACTTGCTAAATTCCCCGTACCCTTTCGGCTAAGACCATCTGCAGCCGTGTTAGCTTTACCGGGGTGGTAATGGATTTGTAGGTCATAGTCATTAATGAGCTCTAACCATCGTCTTTGTCACATATTCAACTCTTTTTGGGTAAAGAAGTACTTGAGGCTGTTGTGATCAGTGTAAACTTTACAACTAGTTCCATATAAATAATACCGCCATATTTTCATAGCAAAGACTACTGCAGCTAGCTCCAGGTCGTGCGTAGGATAGTTCTTTCATGAGGTTTAAGTCGGCGAGAGGCATATGCAATGACCCTTCCATTCTGCATAAGTACACAGCCCAACCCTTTGTAAGAAGCATCACTATAAATTACAAATCCTTCAGTACCAGATGGTAAGGCAAGGACAGGTGCTGTAGTTAACCTTGTCTTTAATTCCTAAAAAGCAGATTCCCGTTGTTCTGATCACTCAAACAAGACACCTTTCTAAGTTAACTGAGTAAGTGGCACAGCAATTTTGGAAAAATCTTTAACAAATTTTCGATAGTACCCAGCTAACCCCAAGAAGCTACGCACCTTGGTTACATTAGTAGGAGTTGGCCAATTCACAATAGCTTCAATTTTCTGTGGGTCGACAGAAACACCCTTCTTTATTATGACATGACCCAAAAATCCTACTTCATGCAACCAAAATTCACATTTCTTCAATTTTGCATACAGTTTCTTATCTTGAAGAGTCTGAAGAATTAACCGTAGGTGGTTCTCATGAGCTTCCACACTTGTTGTGTAAATGAGGATGTCGTCAGTAAACACAACCACAAAGTCATCCAGGTAGGGCTTAAAAACTTGGTTCATTAGATCCACAAAGGCCGCTGGTGCATTGGTAACCCCAAATGGCATAACTAAAAATTCATAATGTCCATAACGGGTCTGGAAGGCAGTTTTCTCAATATCCTCAGCTTTAACCTTTAGTTGGTGATATCCAGATCACAAATCTATTTTAGAGAAGACTTGCGCACCCTGTAACTGGCCAAACAAATCATCGATCCTAGGCAAAGGATACTTATTCTTTATGGTCACTTTATTGAGCTCTCTATAATCCACGCACAACCAGAGGGTCCTATCTTTCTTTTTCACAAAAAGAACTGGTGCGCCCCAAGGAGAAGTGCTCGGGCGAATGAACCTTTTGTCAAGGAGGTCTTGCAACTGTACCTTCAACTCTTTCATTTCAACGGAGGACATTCTATAAGGGATCATGGAAATGGGCTGAGTTCCCGGCACTATATCAATTGTTCACTAAATTTTACGATCAATTAACTCTCCTGGTAACTTTGCTGGAAAAACATTCGAAAAATCCCGAACGATCGGAATTGCGTCAATGCCACCATCCACTGGTTGTTCACCCAAAATTCTACACAAATACCCCTGACAACCCTTTTGTAATAACTTATACGCCTTTATTGCAGAAATCAGATAGGGTGGGAAAACCACCCTCTGTCCCTTGAAAATAAAATCAGATTGTCCTAGGGGTTGGAAAGTAACTTGTTTCAACATACAATCTATAGTTGCGTGATACTTGCTTAACCAATCCATCCCAAAATTATGTCAAAATAAGCCATGTCAAGAGGTAACAAGTTGGCATCTACCCAAACATCCCTGATTAGGATTTCACATGCAAAATAAATAGACGCACATACCATGGACTCCCCCAACGGTATGGATACACACAAGACATAAGGTAGTGGTTCCATTGGCCTATTTAAATGACTAGCAAATGCTTTTGATACAAAGGAGTGGGCAGAGCCTGAATCAAATAACACATGTGCGGAATAACCATTAACAGAAAATGTACCTGATACCACAGCCTCGGTATTCTGTACGTCCCCTGGAATTACCGCAAATACCCTCCCTTGTTTAGCAGTATCATTAACGTTGGCAGGTTTCACAACTACCTTTGTAGTTGAAGTTGGAGTTGAATCGACTGAACTTGTGGTAGTCTTATTCCCATTTTGGCGATCTTTTGCGGGCATTCTCTAGCTAAATAACCTGTCTTGCCACACTTGAAGCATGCCCTTGTTACCCGATAACAAATCCCACGATGTCTCTTTCCATAGTCCGGACAAATTGGTTCAGGGTCAAGGGTAGAGGCGGATGTACTAGAGGTTCCTGAATTCAATTTCCTACTTGGTAGTGTCACCGAACCCCTTGAGGCTTGGGTATTCTATCTTTTCTTTTCCATTTTGAGACCCGGCTTTAAGCGGCGATATTACTTTCAGCGATTACTGCCCTTTCCAACACATCAACATACGTAGGTAATTTCAGCACGTTGATTTGGTCGAGAATAGCAGTTTGCAATCTGCCTTCAAACTTTCTTGCCTTCTTGTAATTCGTATCTACCATATGTGGTGCAAAACGGGCCAATTTAGCAAATTGAGCCTCATACTCTGTAACAATCCTGTTCCCTTGTCTCAAGGTCTCAAACTCGGTCACTTTCTTGTCGCGCATACATTAGGGAAAATACTTTTCATAAAACAACTCCAAAAATCTAGCCCGTGTTAACCCTTGATGTGCAATTCTTGTAAGCATCCACCACCTCTGTGCCAGCAAGTTGCACTTTTTGGGTTTCAGTACAAGGAAAAACATCAAATAATTTTTCTATACCCAACACCCACGCTTCTGCTTTCATTGGTTCAATTCCCCCTTTGAACGATTGCGGCTTCATCTTTTTGAATTCCCTCGTGAGTGTAATTGTTCGATCCTCAGCTTGGTAGTCTTCTACCTCTGGGGGTGGTATAGGTACTAGTGGTGGTGGTAGTTGCTGCTGCTGTTGTTATTGCCTCAAGGTTTTTGCCATCTCCATAATCATCCTTCCTCAAGGTTTTTGCCATCTCCATAATCATCCTTTCTATTCTATCTAACCGTAGGGAGTGAATGATAGTAATACGAACAGATCAAGAGTACGAGAATAATTTAATAGTGCATAATCTTAAATCATAGGTTAGTCTTGTTCATATTTCCCTTCCTGAACGGCCTTGGGCCCATATAAGACAAAACAGCCTTAGGCCCAACGTAATACAGAACGGCCTTGGGCCCATCGTAGTACAGAACAGCCTTGGGCCCACCATATTAGCAAACAGAACAACCTTGGGTCCATATCTCATATGCCAAAGTTCAAACATATATCAAACATATCTCATATAACATAAGTTGTTTACTAAAAATGAGTGAAAAAGATACTAAACAACATATATAAACACAATACATGAATAGAGCATGCTATTACACTACTATGACTCACAGTGATGCAGGTGAGCGCTGGTCTCCTCCTGTACATGCCCTACACATAGCACTCAACTCGTAAGTACATCACCTTTCCTTAGTTTCCTCTTATTTCTCAATTATTCGATTCGTTAAGTTTCATGTAATTAAATGCATTGTAGGAACCTCGAATGGACATAATAACACATTTAAAGGGTCGAAAAGAGCGAAAGAAAATTACAGAATTTTTTAGCTTGGGCCACATGTGCGGAGGTCCCCGCCGCACGTGCGGGTAGGTGCGCCGCACGTGCGGGCCGCTCGTGCTTTTATTATAGTGTAGCCCAATCTTTCTTCCCTGTTTTCTGCACTCGTGCTTTTATTACAGTGTAGCCTAATCTTTCTCCCCAGTTTTCTGCACGTGCGACTATGATCCCCGCATGTGCGGCTATACCTCCCACATGTGCGGCCAAGGGCCCCGCACGTGCGGTCGTATACCCTGTTTTGGCAGTCTGAAACCTAGATAAAAACTCAACTAACCAAACTCATTGCAAGGTATAAGATAGGGAAAAATTAGCCTAATATCATGGTATATAATCATAATGAACATGAATCACAAGCTAATGAGTCCGTTTTCCTCTTAAATTCATATACACATCCCAAATTCTTTATATTTCATCCATGCTTGGTTGATCACAATATTTCTCTATAAACAACAAGATGTATGTGTGAGGTCAAAACATGTAGAGCTAAGGGAACATAGCTCAAAACAACCTCAAACACAAGGATCATCCATCAAAGCAACCATACCATAAGCAAGGCTCTTGCTGTAAACCCTAACTTACATGAATGTAAAGATTTCATTCTCAAATCAAATAGAGAGAGAGAGATGGATGTTCTAGTTAGATTATACATACCTTGAATTCTAGTCTCAAAGCCCTTTTCAATTCTTTCAATCCTCACTCTTGTTCACCCTCTCTTCTTCCCTCTTCTTCTCTAGCTCCTTCTCTCCCTCTCTCAGGAGATATTAAGTCATCCTTGTCTTTTATATCTATCTAGTCTAAGGTTTAAGAGTGTTGACTCTAAATTTTTTCAATTAATTCATTACGAATCAAATTTTTACAAAACTTAATATTATGTCCTAAAAATTATGCAAGTCGTAAATGTAAAGTCAATTTTGGGTTATCGTGCCTCTACGGCTTCCAATTTCAAATTCAAACGTCATAATTTTAACAGATTTCTCCAATAACCAACAGATAGAATGACATAATTAAATAATTCAAATATGTAAGCACAACTCCACATGGAATTTCACACTAAATAAGTAATTATGCATATAACTAGAAATGTAAGCACATAAGAGGGTCGGGTTTACATGAGCAGTGCTATTCAGTCAAGGGGTAATTTGTGATCTTTGGATTCAGGGCTGTACATCTCAAGGATGGATTTTGTGCGTGTCAAGTTATGATCCTTATCGAAAATGGTTTTGAAAAGTTTTGATAAAAGCTAATTTTTGCTCAAAATTTACGTTTTACAACTTAGACCATTTTTGGACCAAAAGAAAAATTTTTAGTGCTCATAACTTTAATTTCATTGATTTCAATACAAAATTCTCCAACTCTCGGTACAAATTAAAGCTGCTTTTATTACATTCATAAAACTTGAAAAGTGAGATCAAAGCAAATAAACTAGGGGCATAGATGAGTCAGGTTCTCATCTAGTGTATGGGAAAAAGTAATAATACACTAGTGTATGGGAAAAAGTAACTAGAGTCACAAATCGGGTTACGTGGGTTAAGGGTTGAACCTAGGCTCTGATACCAAGTTGTGACGCCCCAAAAATCGCGAACTTTAGAGAATATATTATCAATTAAATACAGGGTTTATCTAAGGTTAGGAGTCTAGGAAACGGCACTAATGAGTCCTATGGCCAATAACCGAGTAAGATCCCAGATCGCCGAAGGAGTCAAGTTAGCCTCCCTTCTAAGTCCAGCTTTCTTAGGTAGCGCACCACCTTTTGACAGATCTTAAAAGGCATTGATGCAAGGTCTCATAAGCAACGTAGAGATAAGCATAGGATTACAAGTAAATAATAATTACAGCGTCTCAAATTTTAAATTTACAAAATGAGTTCCATTACTATTACAATCCAAAAAGAATAAATAAATGCACAATTAGACTAATGAGCGAAATGGTTCCAAACTTTCTCTAAGGAAAACTTAAGTCTTCAAATGTCTTTGACTCTTCGTTAGCTTCATACGTTTCTTCGATACCTAGCATGAAACGCCATGAGCTTTGAATGCCCAGTAAACACACACACACCCCATCCCTTTTTCCCAATCTAATACACCATGACAATTATAACAAGCAAGTAATGAAGCATGATAATCATTTAATAATAAAGGAAAACAAGGTTAGATGTTTCGAAATCTAGAAATCCCCCAAAGAGACTTCGTCCTCCCAACCATAAGAATCGGGCGCAGATTATTCGGTATGCCCCCTCTTTTGTTGCTTTGTTGCAGAACTAACCCCGGATGCCTACCAACGGTTATATACCGCGTAATGTCAACCGTAGGGCCTCAAAAGAGGCGGTAATAATGGGCCTTACCCAAATCCCTCCTCACACCAAATACCTAGTGTCCGAATACAACCGCTCCGTTTAGGGTTCCGAAAACTACTTGCGCAAGATTTTAACTTCCAAATAGGGAACGCATCCGTCAACCAATCAATATCTTAGTAATCTTGTCCAAAAATTTGCAACCCATTACCACCCATTAAGTTTCCCGTTTGAGTTAGATAATTTAAGTCAGAGTTATGACATGTTCTTGAAACAATATCTATTGCACAAGTTTGAACAACTAAATAGTACAAATAGAAGGAAATAAGGTTACAACGCATGAGATTCACATATGAAGATAGGCACAAGTAGCTCTAGGCATATTCAAGTAGTTAAGAAAATAAATTCGCACATGAATATAATTTCCAGATTTGCATAAGTGTGAGCACCATCAAAGGATTAAAATAAAATACATAACCTATGACATATGAAATATCATATCGAGACATGATGATAAATTAATAAGCATATTCATGAACACAAGAGCATAAAACACTAATGAAAACAGAATTTCCAGATTCAGTACTACCTAAAGATTATACTCAAAAGGGCTATTTCAGATTTTTCTAGAGCCAGACCTTCCTATGGTTCGTAGGGAATTTTATCTAGTTTTTAGAACATTTTTTGGAAATGGAATAGCTTTTCAGATTTGTAGTTATTTAAGAAATACTCCAGCTCTGTCCAGATTCGTAGACCGTTACAAAATCAGATTTTCTCACAAACCGCTCACTCGTTTTCAATGAAACCAATTTTCCTTGAAAGATAACTCCTTAAGAAAGATTTTGAAATAAAATGGAGGTCCACAATGTTTTTATACATTTTTCTACAATTTTCGTAAGGTGGGTGTAAAACAGATTTTTCTGGCACAGTTCTTGAAAATAGAAAGTTGGTGAGAAAAGAGGTTAGCTAGGGGATATTTTCCACTTATCTTGTGATGAAAACATGCTAAATATTATGTATTAAACTTAGAAATTTAAGGTGAAGGTGTGCCTTTGAAAATTTTGAGAGATTGATAGGAAAAAATGTAGCCTTATACCGATTAAGAGAAATAGAAGAAGGATAGAAGCAAGGCTTAATTCCTTTCATTTTTGACACAAGAATACCATTATAATACATCTGAAAATACCATTTTAAACTTCTAATAACATGTGTTTGAAAAAGGAAAATGGAAGAGAGAGTTGTGTTGTGGCTTACTTGAGGGTTGTTGGAATTGCTAGCAAACTTTTTCTTCCTCTCCTCTCTTCTACCAAGCTCACCCTCCTTCCTTTCTTCTCTCTCAGTTGAATATAGTGTGTATAAGTGTTGTTCTTGTATGTAAAATGCTAAGGGAGGGGTTGTTTATATAATGAATTTGGTGCAGAAGGCCCTAAATGCCCCTTGGTTGGAATTGGATTGGATAGTTTGGATTTAGTTTGAATTCAATGGAATAGTGGAGGATTAAAGGTCTTAATTAGGTTCCTAAAAATGATCTAGTTAGGCTTTTCCTCCTAATCAAACCAACCTAGTTGCATAGATACATATATATAAAAGTTTGTAGCAAGTCAAAGACTTTTCTTCCTTAAATCATGGAAAATTGTATCACAGTACATTCATTACACCTACAATGGTGATGGCTAGACATGTGATGGTGAATTGATGGACTTGTTTTATATATATTTTTTTTGTGTACAATTGTTGGAATTTGTAAAATAAAATGTTTTGGGATACAAGTGTATATATAAATATATAATGGTACTTGTTTGGGGTCAATTTGTGATTTAATAAAAATGTGAGGGCTTGGGCTCAATTAAAGTATCTATTTCAAGTATAGAGTTAATAAATTAGTGTTAGGAAAAATGATTCAGTTTGTATTATCTTACTTTGAATTTAAAAGTAAATAACCAAACGAAAATTGTGAAAACCAGAAGTTAAGGTTTGGAGTGATTAATCTAAAATTTGAGAGTTAAATAATTAATATTAGAGTGTTAGAAATGATTTCTAAGCTTCAAGGGTCGACTAGGGTTTGTATGGGTTCGTTCGTGATGCGTTTTCAGTTCTAGGGTTTAATTTGTGAACAATCAACGAATTAAGGGCTTTATTATAATAACTCAAAATTTAGGGACCTAATAAGGTTTACAAAAGTTAGGGGTCTCACATTGCGCCACTTCAACCAGGCGAATGCTAGATCCTCCGAAACTAGGGACAAGAAGGAAATGAGCTAACATGCACAAACAAAGGGCGTGTTGCCGAAAACACCGCCAAAGAAGATCACCGCGGTCGCCAACGGTAGAAAATTGATGAATTAGACTGGAATGTCCAGCTCTCCATTATGAACCAAAGATCGGGCCTCGTGAAGAGTAAGCCCGCACATCCGTCCCAAAGCTTGGATGTGACCAAAACGGGGCTGAGGCAAGATTTCCTCATCGCGCCGGGATTCCATTAGCATTTGAAATTCTTTGATTGTCGGGCATATCGCTTGTCCTCTGAAGCTAAAGACATGCATAATTGGGTTCTAACACCTAGCCACGACATGAAGGAATGGAAAACAAAGTGGCGAATGGCTTAACAGGAATAGTGCGTTTATGCCGAAACCCCAGAAACACACCTTTTCTGAGCCATCCAAAGTTGTAATCCAATCTAAGAGTTTTTTAGCAAGAAATGGCTCCATTTGTGAAGAATTTGCAGCTGAAATAAAGAAACTATGAGGTCCAAACCTTTTGTAGAAGATAAGGCAATGAGTGGAAGCCAACTGTCAACAATCTGGAGGTTTTACGCATTGGTGGCCGGCTGGCCACCACTGATGGCCGGCAGACCGCTGATGCTGGCCGGCACACTCCATCCATAGCTGGCATGTGGCCGGCACTTTCCATCCATGGCCGACAGTTGTCTTGTCTCTCCTGTTGTCCTCTTGCGTGTTGAAAATGCTAAAAGCATGTGTTTTGTTCTGATTCTTTATGCATTTTAAGGTCTTGTTTTGAGTCCTTTTAGCTTTAGCAAGTTTGTTGTGTTGTATTCAAGTTGTTTCATTTTGTTGTTTCATTGTTTATCGAGTTGTTTTACTTATCGAGTCATTGCTATTTCCATTATCGAGTTATATGTTGTGTTTAGAATTTTAATTGTTGGTCGGTTCATTACCTAATTAAGACTGTTGTGTCAATACAAGTATTCGGTTTTCAATATCAAATTCAATTTCCATTCCGTACTAAATGGTGCTCATGATGCAAAACACAACACTTTTTCAAATAAAAGCTGGTTTTCATTCCGATCATGGTCGTCTTTTTACAAAAGTGAAATACAAGTTTTTAAAGCAAATAAAACATGTCTAAAGCTATACAATGTGCTAACACTACTAACAAAAAGAAACTAAGAAAAAATACAAAAGATCAGCGCCAGCTATCTCAAGCTTGAGAGGCCCTCTTCGTTCTCCTCTTGGGCGGGGACGCAGAGCTGTCTCCATCTGCACCACTGTCTCATTCAGATGTCGAACCAGAGTCGTTGCCGCTCTCTGCCTCGGAGCTCGGCTCAATATCGCCTCCACTCTTGGATCTATAGTCGTCATCATCTCCACTCTCAGAGGACTCAAACTGTAGACTCACCGCCTCCTCGGAGCCACTATTGTCGGCATCGTCATCACTCAACATTGGCTCTGAAGGGCTCCTCCGACCTTAACCACGACGTCCCTCTCGGCTGCGTGCTAGGGGCTATCTCTCTCTCCCCTCTATTACTGGAGGAGGTGGTGATGGTGCAGGCGCCGCTGTCGCTGGTGCCCTCAGTATGGCTGGAACCTGAAAAGCTACAATATTGGCATATCAGATATAATGAATAGGTGCAGATGTAGTATGATAAAAATAGTAGAATGCAACGAGCCAGATACAGTGCAAGTATAGTATAGTCTGTCAGTATAACATAGCAGTGTGATGTGACAAGGGGCAAAATGCATACCATGAGATGAGAATCAATGCTTCAATCAGAATGCAGTGCATAACAGTGTGGAATATGCTGAAATGTGGGAAAAAAGTAGGCAAAGAATACCTCAATGCCACGGAGACTGAGTAGTGCCTCCCTCATCGGAATCATGCTCTCGAATGAGGCTACTAGCTTGAGCAGTCCCTCAGTGTACCCCGGGGGTGCCTACGAATGTATTGAGAATCATCAGTATCCGAAAAGAACAAATATCAGAAAGAGAATGGAAAAACTGAAAAAATATGGTACATACCGAAGGTGAGTCGTGAGCTTGGACGTATCTATGCTCGGCCTCTGCTAGCTCAATCTGAATCTGATAGGACGCCTCGACTGGCCTCCAACATGTTAGTGTGGTCGGGATCTCTGGCCAACTAGTAGCCTATCCAGCGGAAGGAACCCCTCTAGCCCTGGCCCTCGTCCCCCGGGTCCTACTCGTCGAAGGGGCATCGGTTGCTCTACCTGTGCAAGCACAAGCACCCGTCAAAGGAGGTATCAAATGTGTCTTGACGAATGTCGTATAATCTCCCTCCCCAAGAAAGTAATCGGCGTCCAAGCCCCCGATAAACTGAATCATCTCCTGGGAGGAGAGACTCTCTGTAGCCCTCATGGATGGTGGGGGCGATATGTGAACTATCAGCTGAGGCAAACCTAAGGTCTGGCGCACGAAGCGCTCACCTAGAAACCGGGCTCGACAAACCGGGCCCTCGAGTAGAAGCCAAAAACGGAAGCCCCTCGAGCCATACTAGTCCCGGACTCCATCCGGCATCGCCGCCCAAGGTTGCCAAGCGATCTGCAAACAGAGAATGCATAGATTGTTTAGTTGCAATATGAATCAGAGCCAAAGTAGAGCAAAAACAATTTTGAGTTTTGAGTTACCTCTGCGGCAATCGCCATATCGAAGTACCGACGGAAGAATGCGAAAGTCTCCCGGGTCCTCCATAAGCATCTCCCGTCATACCGGTGAGAGTATGGCACAGTAGGAGGCATCTCTACCTCTGGCTCTGGGGCAAGGGTAGGAAAATATACATATACCCATAGCTGCAAGGAAAAGGCAACAGTAAGTGTGCAGCGTACAGAAAATACAGATGCAGAGTGCAGAAAGCAGAGTGTGTGAATAACGTACAAAAAGTACAGATACAGAATGTAAAAAACAATAAGTGTGCACCATACGAAAAGTATAGATGCAGAGTGCAGAAAGCAGAGTGTGTGTATAGTGTACAGAAAGTATAGATATAGAATGTAGAAAATAGTAAGTGTGCAACGTACAAAAAGTACAGATGCAGAATCCAGAAAGCAGAATGAGTAGTACAGTATACAGAAAGTGCAAATACAGATACAGAGGACACAAAATGTGCAGTGCAGAGAGCGCAGTATATAGGTGTAAATAATGCAGTATGCAGGGTACAGAAAGTGCGAAGCAGAAAGCACAGGAATGCCAGGCAGAAAATATAAAACAGAAATGTAAAGCGTACCTCCCAGGCTCGCTAGTAGCCTTCGACTCTGTCTCCACTCATGCGGGATGTTGAGCTCATATAGCTGTACAATGTGGCTAGGCCGACACCGCCCCAATCATAAAGTCGAACCTGAGATAAGTCCACCAGAGCACTCAGGAGATATAAGCCTACAGTGTTCCACCTGTTCACAAACAAAGTGGTCCCGAACAGGAACATCAAGAAGCCTCGGGCGTAATGCTCGGTCTCTTCTGGGGTCTCTGGCTCTCTCCCTTGGAAATGCTCAGCGAACTAGCTATAGCGTACCAACCCCAGCCAAAACAGAGGTGGATGTGCTCCAAGTAGGTATAGTCAAGCGGCCTCCCACTCGCTCATGTCCATATCATAAGGGATCCAATGACCCCCTACCTCTATGCATGTGAGCGTGGCGAAGTCATAGGGAGTTATCGTCATCTCCCCAATAGCAGAGAAGTGGAAGGAGTTGGTGGTATCCCACCATCGCTCCACTAATGCACCAAGAAGTGGGCGACTTGCGATATGGCGCGACAACCCCATCCAGAATAAGCTGAAGTCGGCCTCGTCGATGATGTAGCGGACACCGGCAAGAAGCTCTATGTACCAGTCCCTCGCGAACGTGGCTCCATATCCCTTTATAGCACGAGAGTCCTCCTGTGAACAAAACAGTGATATGCAGTGATATGAGATGGAAATGTAGTGTAAGAAATACAGTGCAAGAGTGTGATTATGGCAAGAAATGCAATAAGAGGCAATAAATGCAGTGTAAACATTACAGTTGAAGTAAGGAACACAGTTAAAGCAAGAAGTGCAGTGCCGAAATATAGAAGACATGAGAATATAGTGTATACCTTGATGGCACCGTAAGACAAATGGGAGTTTGGCTCCCGTAGCAAGAGGTCCTCTGGGCCGAGTCGCACAAATGATCTGAAGGGCTTGATACCCCCGGGGGGTAGCACATGCGTCTCAAGATGATACATCATCGGATCATAGGGTCGAATCCCAGGTGGCAGTAGCATTGGCTCAGGCTTCGCCTCCATCTTTGGAGACAACTGAGGTGGGATCTCCGGGGAGGCTCCCTCGTGAGGTACGTCATCCACCATCTGGAAAGAGGATGAGAAGGTGGTCGAAAATGAAGAAAATATGTGGGAAATGCCAGAAGTCAACCCTAAGAGAGAGAAAGTGGAGAAAAAAGTCAAGGCCCAGGAAAAGGTGCAAAACCCAAGAGAAACTCGAGGGAAATAAACCTCAAAAGGTGAAACTCCAAGAAAAAGCACTGAAATCAAATTTCAATCGGTTCAAAACGGAGTAAACAAGGAGGATTTAGTGAATAAACTTCGCGTGGGGTGTTGGAAAACATGTAGAAAGCCCGGATCTAGAGAGAAGGAGCACCTAGAGAGAGAGGAGGAGCAATTTCGGGCATGGGGTAATGAGGAAATGAAACCCCATGCCCTATACTTAAAGACCCGAGGCAAATTAACCAATTTGCCCAAAATCTGCCACGGGTGGCCGGCAATGAGCACTGGTGGCCGGCAAGCGGCCAACGGCTCCCTCTGGTGGCTGATAAGAGTTTTGAGGCTTCCCTTGGAGTTTTAATGACGCTTGGTGTCTTTGGTCTTCAAGAATTGAAGGGTTTGTTCATTGTTTGGTTCAGAATGTCTCTGCGGAAGCTTGAAACTATGTTTTCGGTGAACGAAGTTCGTCACTTGTCAATGTGGACGAGGTGTATCCTTTAAATACATTGCAATTCTTCCGAAAGGTGAATCTGAAGTTCCCTTTGAGTTTATTTCGTTAAATCATGCTTTATTATCTTGCATAGAATGCGCATTTCTTATTTGTTGTTGCATAGAACATGCATTTTACTTTGTGGCATAGAATATGCATTTTACATATGTTGTTGAAAGATGTGCATCCCATGGGCATTACATGCCCATCTTGCATTCGTCTTGAATCATGCATGGAACGTGCACCGCTTTTCCGCATAGAATATGCTCTTGTTATCAATCATGCATAGAATATGCTTGTACTTTTGTTTCTTGCATAGAACATGCTATTGACATTGTATCTCGGTTGTTTGTCTCACATAGAACATGCATTCATACTGTATCGAACTTGTTAAGGCTCTTTCCTTCACATGCATGATATTATATGTACGGTTCGTTCAGAGGAGTTCCAGGTAGGATCATTTGTGCTCTTTGAATTGCATTTATTCACTTTCTCCTCTCGTGTGAGACGCGTTTAGACGTATTCACTTTCTCCTCTTGCATGAGATGCGTTTGGACGTATTCACTTTCTCCTCTCACGTGAGACGCGTTTGGACGTACTCACTTTCTCCTCTCACGTGAGACGCGTTTGGATGTATTCACTTTCTCCTCTCACGTGAGACGCGTTTGGATGCATTCACTTTCTCTTATCGCGCGAGACGCGTTAGGATTGTTTGCTTCGGTTAAAAAATATTTGGGTGCGCCCAATATTTACATCGCTTTCCCTCCTCTCGCGTGCAACGCGTTAGGATCTCGGTTGAAACCTTGAGTGAGCCCGATGGTTATGTCACTCTTCGCCTTTCCTGCGCGTCGCGTAGTTAGGCTTGCATAATTTTCTTACATCCTTTTTGCATGAAATGTGGTTTAGCTCATGATTCTCACGCGTGGCGTGTTCATTTGCTTATTTCTTTTCATAAATGGGATTGTTGTACCTTGTTCCAATTTGTGTGAATATGGCATTTTCATTGCATTGTATTTACATTTAAATGTTTCATTACAGTCTCATTACATGATCATAAGTTATGTTCCGGCATCATGTATCTCGCTTGCATCTTGTCCTAGAACTACGCTGGTTTGATTCCTTACAAACGGATACGTAGGCAGCCTGTGGGCATAACCATTTGTTTC